>APFE031386118.1:53685-64001 GCA_000404065.3 Pinus taeda
GTTAGTAGATTTTACGCTCTTGTTTGCTCTCTTTTGCTTGTGCAGGTGTTCGTCCGCGAGGATAGCGGGGAATTGTGATCGGCTGGAGTGAAGGAACGAGAGGAGTATCTCTTCGACAAACAAGCGTTGGAATCCAAGTAGGTTATTCTCACCCACCTTGTTGATTACAACTAGGAACCTGCGGTGTAGCATTGTTCGATTGTTGCTAGACCCCTGTTGGGCTAGTAGGGATCGCCTCTATCCGTAGAGGGGATTTACCTATACAACAGTGTCTGTGTGAACTTGTTCAGTCGGGTTGGGCGAGGGCGCGATCGGGCGAACGAGACTGTATCAAAAATGCTAAGTTGTGACCCTAGGTTGGCTTTGTGCACGTTCGTGCAGCTCGTTTCCCCGGCTCTGCCTTGTCCCTTCACTTTGGTGATTCGTTTGAGGGTGTGCGTGTGGGCTCGTTCGGGTGGGTCGGGCGAGGGCGTCCGTGTGAACTCGTTCGGGCGGGTCGGGCGAGGGCGCACCCGGGGGAACGAGCCTGTATCAAAAAATGCTAAGTTGTGACCCGAGCGTGGCTTTGTGCAGGTTCGTGCAGCTCATTTGCCCGACTCTCCCTTGTCCCTTCGTTTCAGTGAGTCGTTTGAGGGCGTGCGTGTGAGCTCGTTCGGGTGGGTCGGGCAAGGGTGTCCGTCTGAACTTGTTCTGGAAGGTCGGGTGAGGGTGTCCGTGTGAACTCGTTTGGGCGGGTCGGCCGAGGGCGTCAGTGTGAACTTGTTCGGGTGGGTCGGGCGAGGGCGCGCCTGGGAAAACAAGCCCGTATCAAAAATTGCTAGGTTGTCACCCGAGGTTGGCTTTATGCACGTTTGTGCACCTCGTTTGCCCGACTCTCCCTTGTCCCTTCATTTCGGTGAGTCGTTTGAGGGCGTGCGTGTGATCGCGTTCGTGCGGGTCGAGCGAGGGTGTCCGTGTGATCTCATTTGGGCTAGTTGGGCGAGGGAGCACCCGGGCGAACGAGCCTGTATCAAAAAATGCTAAGCTGTGACCCAAGGTTGGCTTTGTGCATGTTCGTGCAGCTCGTTTGCCCGGATCTCCCTTGTCCCTACGTTTCGGTGAGTTGTTTGAGGGCATGCGTGTGAACTCGTTCAGGCGGGTCGGGCAAGGGTGTGCGTGTGAACTCGTCTGGGCGGGTCGGGCGAGGGCGTCCGTGTGAACTCGTTCAAGCGGGTCAGTCGAGGGCACGCCCGGGCGAACGAACTCGTATCCAAAAATTCTAAGTTGTGACCCAAGGTTGGCTTTGTGCACGTTCGTGCAGCTCGTCTGCCCGGCTCTCCCTTGTCCCTTCATTTAGGTGAGTCGATTGAGCGCGTGCGTGTGAACGCGTTTGGGCTGGTCAGGCGAGGCCGCGCCCGAGCGAACGAGCCCATATCAAAAGATGCTAAGTTGTGACCCGAGGTTGGCTTTGTGCACATTCATGCAGCTCATTTTCTAGGCTCTCCCTTGTCCCTACGTTTTGGTGAATCGTTTGAGGGTGTGTGTGTGAACTCGTTTGGGCGGGTCGAGCGAGGGTGTCCATGTGAACTTGTTCGAGGTGGGTGTGAGTGTGAGCTCGTTCAGGTGGGTCGGGCGAGGTCGTCTGTGTGAACTTGTTCGGGTGGGTTGGATGAGGGCGCGCCTGGGCGAATGAGCCCATATCAAAAAATGCTAAGTTGTGAACCGAGGGTGGCTTTGTGCACATTCGTGCAGCTCGTTTGCCCGACTCTCCCTTGTCCCCTTCGTTTTGGTGAGTCGTTTAAGGGCATGCGTGTGAGCTTATTCGGGCGGGTCGGGCGAGGATGTCCATGTGAAATCGTTCTCGCGGGTCGGGCGAGGGCGTCCATGTGAACTCATTCGGTCGGGTCAGGCGAGGGCGTCCGTGTGAACTCGTTCGGGAACGTCAGGTGAGGGCGCGCCCGGGCGAACGAGCTCGTATCAAAAAATGCTAATTTGTGACCCGAGGTTGGCTTTGTGCATGTTCGTGCAGCTCATTTTACCCGACTCTCCCTTGTCCCTTCATTTGGGTGAGTCGTTTGAAGCTGTGTGTGTGAGCTCGTTCGAGCGGGTCGGGCGAGGGCGTCCATGTGAACTCGTTTAGGCGGTTCGGGCGAGGGTGCGCCTGGCTGAACGATCCCTTATCAAAAATTCTAAGTTGTGACCCGAGGTTGGCTTTATGCACATTTGTGCAGCTCGTTTGCCCGGCTCCTCCTTGTCCCTTCATTTCGGTGAGTTGTTTGAGGGCTTGCGTGTGAGCTCGTTCAGGCGGGTCGAGCGAGGGCATCCATGTGAACTCATTCAGGCGGGTCGGGTGAGGGCATCCATGTGAACTCGTTCGGGTCGATCGGGCAAGGGCGCGCCCGGGCGAATGAGTCCGTATCAAAAAATGCTAAGTTGTGACCCGTGGTTTGATTTGTGCACGTTTGTGCAGCTTGTTTACCTAGCTCTCCTTTGTTCCTTTATTTCGGTGAGATGCTTTAGGGCGTGCGTGTGAGCTCATTTGGGCGGGTCGAGCGAGGTCGTCTGTGTGAACTCATTCGGGCAGGTAGGGCGAGAGCGCGCCCGGGCGAATGAGCCCGTATCAAAAATGCTAATTTGTGACCCGAGGTTGACTTTGTGCACGTTCGTGCAGCTCGTTTGACCGGCTCTCCCTTCTCCCTTGGTTTCGGTGAGTCATTTGAGGGTGTGTGTGTGTGTGAGCTCGTTCAGGCGGGTTGGGCGAGGGCATCCAAGTGAACTCGTTTGGGCGGGTCGTGCGAGGGCGTGCCCGGGTGAACAAGTCCGTATCAAAAATTGGTAAGTTGTGACCCGAGGTTGTCTTTGTGCACATTCGTGCAGCTCGTTTTCCCAGCTCTCCCTTGTCCCTTGATTTCGGTGAGTCGTTTGAGGGCGTGTGTGTGAGCTCGTTCGGGCGAGGGCGCGCCCGGGCGAACAAGCCCATAGAAAAAACTGCTAAGTTATGACCCGAGGTTAGCTTTGTGCATGTTCGTGCAGCTCGTTTTCCTGGCTCTCCCTTGTCCCTTCGTTTCGGTGAGTCGTTTGAGGGCGTGCATGTGAACTCGTTCGGGCAGGTCGGGCGAGGGCATGCGTGTTAACTCATTCGGGCAGGTCGAGCGAGGGCATCTGTGTGAACTCGTTCGGGCGAGTCCAGTGAGGGTGCTCCCAAGCGAACTAGCCCGTATCAAAAAATGCTAAGGTGTGACCCGAGGTTGGCTTTGTGCACATTTGCCCAGATCTCCCTTGTCCCTTCGTTTCGGTGAGTCGTTTGAGGGCATGTTGTTGAACTCATTCAGGTGGGTCGGTTAAGGGCACGCCCAGGGGAGCGAGCCCGTATCCAAAAATGCTAAGTTGTGACCCGAGGTTGGCTTTGTGCACATTTGTGCAGCTCGTTTGCCCAGCTCTCCTTTGTCCCTTCGTTCGGTGAGTCATTTGAGGGCGTGCACGTGAACTCGTTCAGGCGGGTCGAGTGAGGGCTTCTGTGTGAACTTGTTTGGGCGGGTCGGGCGAGGGCGTGCCCGGGCGAATGAGCCCGTATCAAAAAATGCTAAGTTATGACCCGAGGTTGGCTTTGTGGACGTTCATGTAGCTCGTTTTCCCGGCTCTCCCTTGTCCCTTCGCTTTGGTGAGTCATTTGAAGGCATGCGTGTGAACTCATTCGGGCGGGTCAGGCGAGGGTGCGCCCGAGCGAGCGAGCCCGTATCAAAAAAAGGATAAGTTGTGACCCAAGGTTGGCTTTGTCCATGTTTGTGCAGCTCGTTTGCCTGTCTCTGCTTTGTCCCTTCATTTCGGTGAGTCGTTTGAGGGCGTGCGTGTGAACTCGTTCGGGCGGGTCGGGCGAGGGTGTCCGTGTGAACGTTTTTGGGTGGGCGGGCGAGGACGAGCTCGGGCGATTGAGCCCGTATCAAAAAATGCTATGTTGTGACCCGAGGTTGGCTTTGTGCACGTTCGTGCAACTCGTTTGCCTGGCTCTCCCTTGTCCCTTCGTTCCGGTGAGTAGTTTTAGGGCGTGCTTGTGAGCTCGTTGGGGCGGGTCGGCCGAGGGCGTCCATGTGAACTCGTTCGAGCGGGTAGGGCGAGGGCGCGCCCGGGCGAATGAGCCCGTATCAAAAAATGCTAAGTTGTGACCCAAGGTTGGCTTTGTGCACGTTCGTGCAGCTCGTTTTCCCGGCTCTCCCTTGTCGCTTCGTTTTGGTGAGTCATTTGAGGGCATGCGTGTGAGCTCGTTCGGATGGGTCATGCGAGGGCGTCCGTGTGAACTTGTTCGGGTGGGTTGGGCGAGGGCATCCGTATGAACTCGTTCGGGCTCGTCAGTCGAGGGCACGCCCAGGAAAACGTGCCCGTATCAAAAAATACTAAGTTGTGACCCGAGGTTGGCTTTGTGCACATTCGTGCAGCTCGTTTGCTCTCCCTTGTCCCTTCGTTTCGGTCAGTCGTTTGAGGGCGTGCGTGTCAGCTCATTCGGGCGGGTCGAGCAAGGGCATCTGTGTGGACTCGTTCGGGCGGGTCGGGCGAGGGCGTCCGTGTGAACATTTTCGAGTGGCTCGGGTGAGGGCGCGTCGGGGTAAATGAGCCCATATCAAAAAATGCTAAGTTGTGACTCGAGGTTGGATTTGTGCACGTTTGTGCAGCTTGTTTGCCAGGCTCTCCCTTGTCCCTTCGTTTCGGTGAGTCGAGCGAGGGCATTCGTGTGAACTCGTTCGGGCAGGTTGGGCAAGGGCGCGATTGGGCGAACAAGCCCATATCAAAAAATGCTAAGTTGTGACCCGAGGCTAGCTTTGTACACATTCGTGCAGCTCGTTTTCCCGACTCTCCCTTGTCCCTTCGTTTCAGTGAGTTGTTTGAGGGCATGCATGTGAACGCGTTCGAGCGGGTCGGGCGAGGTTGTCCATGTGAACTCGTTCGGGCGGGTCGGGCGAGGGCACGTCCGGGCGAATGAGCCCGTATGAAAAAATGCTAAGTTGTGACCTGAGGTTGGCTTTGTGCACATTCGTGCAGCTCGTTTGCCCGACTCTCCTTTGTCCCTTCATTTCGGTGAGTTGTTTGAGGGCGTGCATGTGAACTCGTTCGGGCTGGTTAGGCGAGGGCGTCCTTGTGAACTCGTTCGATGGGGCGGGCGAGGGTGCGCCCCGACGAATGAGCCCATATCAAAAATGATAAGTTTTGAAACGTGGTTGTCTTTATGCACGTTCGTGCAGCTCGTTTGTCTGACTCTCCTTTGTCCCTTCATTTTGGTGAGTAGTTTGAGGGCATGCGTGTCAACTCGTTTGGGCTGGTCGGGCGAGTGCTTCCGTGTGAACTCATTCAATCAGGTCATACGAGGGCGCACCCGGGAGAATGACCCCGTAACAAAAAATGCTAAGTTGTGACCCGAGGTTGGCTTTGTACACGTTCGTGCAGCTCGTTTGCCCAACTCTCCTTTGTCCCTTCGTTACGATCATTTGGGCACCCATGTAAACTCGTTCAGGTGGGTCGTTTTAGGGCATCCACGTCAATTCGTTCGGGTGGGTCGTTCGGGTGGGTCGTTCGGGTGAGGGCACGCTTAGGCGAATGATCCCGTGACAAAAATGCTAAGTTGTGACCCGAGGTTGGCTTTGTGCACATTTGTGCAGCTCGTTTTCCTGGCTCTCCCTTGTCCCTTCATTTCGGTGAATCATTTGAGGGCGTGCGTGTGAACTCGTTCGGGCGGGACATGCGAGGGCATTCGTGTGAACTCGTTCAGGTGGGTCAGCTGAGGGCACGCTCGGGCGAATGAGCCCATATCAAAAAATGCTAAGTTGTGACCCGAGGTTGGCTTTGTGCACATTCGTGCAGCTCGTTTGCCCGGCTCTCCCTTGTCATTTCATTTCGGTCAGTCATTTGAGGGCGTGCGTGTGAGCTCGTTCGAGCGGGTCGGGCGAGGGTGTCCACGTGAACTCGTTCAGTCAGGTTGGGAGAGGGTGCGACCGGGTGAATGAGATCGTATCAAAAAATGCTAAGTTGTGACCATAGGTTGGCTTTGTGTACGTTCGTGCAGCTTGTTTGCCTGGCTCTCCCTTGTCCCTTCATTTCGGTGAATCGTTTGAGGGCGTGCGTGTGAGCTCGTTCGGGCGGGTCAGGCGAGGGCGTCCGTGTGAACTCGTTCGGGCGGGTCAGGCGAGGGAGCACCCAGGGGAACGAGCCTATATCAAAAAATGCTAAGTTGTGACCCGAGGTTGGCTTTGTGCACATTCATGCAGCTCATTTGCCCGGATCTCCCTTGTCCCTTCGTTTCAGTGAGTCGTTTGAGGGCGTGCGTGTGAGGTCATTTGGGCGGGTTGGGCGAGGGCATCTGTGTGAACTTGTTCTGGCGGGTCGGGTGAGGGCGTCCGTGTGAACTCGTTCGGGCGGGTCGGGGGAGGGCATCCGTGTGAACTCGTTTGGGTGGTTCAGGCGAGGGCACGCCCGGGCGAACGAGCCCGTATCAAAAATTGCTAAGTTGTGACCCGAGGTTGGCTTTGTCCACGTTCGTGCAGCTCATTTGCCCGACTCTCCCTTGTCCCTTCGTTTCAGTGAGTCGTTAGACGACGTGCGTCTGACCTCATTCGGGCGTGTCGGGTGAGGGTGTCCATGTGAAGTCGTTCGTGCGGGTTGGGAGAGGGCGCACCTAGGCGAACGAGCCCGCATCAAAAAATACTAAGTTGTGACCTGAGGTTGGCTTTGTGCACGTTTGTGCAGCTCATTTTCCCGGCTCTCCCTTTTCCCTTCGTTTCGGTGAGTTGTTTGAGGGCGTGTGTGTGAACTCGTTCGGGCGGGTTGGGCGAGGGCATGCGTGTGAACTCGTTTGGGCGGGTCAGGTGAGGGTGTCCGTGTGAACTCATTCGGGCGGGTCAAGCGAGGGCACGCCCAGGCGAACGAGCCCGTATCAAAAAATTCTAAGTTGTGACCTCAGGTTGGCTTTGTGCATGTTCATGCAGGTCATTTGCTCGGCTCTCCCTTGTCCCTTCGTTTAGGTGAGTCATTTGAGGGCGTGCGTTTCAATGCGTTTGGGCTAGTCGGGCGAGGCCGCACCCAGGCGAATGAGCCCGTATCAAAAAATGTTAAGTTGTGACCTGATTTTGGATTTTTGCACATTCGTGCAGCTCGTTTGCTCGGCTCTCCCTTGTCCTGTCATTTCGCTAAATCGCTTGAGGGCATGCATGTGAACTCGTTCGGGCTAGTTGGGCGAGGGCGACCGTGTGAACTCGTTCGGTGGGGCGGGCGAGGGTGCGCCCCGGCGAACGAGCCCATATCAAAAATGCTAAGTTGTGACCCGCGGTTGTCTTTGTGTACATTCGTGTAGCTCGTTTTCCCGGCTCCGCTTTGTCCCTTCATTTTGGTGAGTAGTTTGAGGGCGTGCGTGTCAACTCGTTCGGGCTGGTCGGGCGAGTGCGTCCGTGTGAACTCGTTCAGTCAGGTCAGATGAGGGCGCGCCCGGGCGAATGAGCCTGTATCCAAAAATGCTAAGTTGTGACACGAGGTTGGCTTTGTACACGTTCGTGCAGCTCGTTTGCTTGGCTCTCCCTTGTCCCTTTGTTACTGTCATTTGGGCACCCATGTAAACTCGTTCAGGTGGGTCGTTTTAGGGCGTCCACGTCAATTCGTTCTGGTGGGTCGTTCGGGTGGGTAGAGTGAGGGCGCGCTCAGGCAAATGATCCCGTGACAAAAATGCTATGTTGTGACCTGAGGTTAGCTTTGTGCACATTCGTGCAGCTCGTTTGCCCGTATCTCCCTTGTCCCTTCGTTTTGGTAAATCGTTTGAGGGTGTGCGTGTGAACTCGTTTTCCCGGGACGTACGAGGGCGTCCGTGTGAACTCATTCGGGCGGGTCGGCCGAGGGTGTGCCCGGGTGAACGCGCCCGTATCAAAAAATGCTAAGTTGTGACCCGAGTTTGGCTTTGTGCTCATTCGTGTAGCTCGTTTGCCCGGCTCTCCCTTGTCCCTTCATTTCGGTGAGTCATTTGAGGGCGTGCGTGTGAGCTCGTTCGAGCGGGTCAGGCGAGGGCATCCATGTGAACTCGTTTAGTCGGGTTGGGCGAGGGCGCGACCAGGTGAACAAGACTGTATCAAAAAATTCTAAGTTGTGACCCTAGGTTGGCTTTGTGCACGTTCGTGTAGCTTGTTTGCCTGGCTCTCCCTTGTCGCTTCATTTCGGTGAGTCATTTGAGGGCGTGCGTGTGAGCTTGTTCGGGTGGGTCGGGCGAAGGCGTCCATGTGAACTCGTTCGGGCGGGTCAGGCGAGGGAGCACCCGGGGGAATGAGCCCGTATAAAAAAATGCTAAGTTGTGACCCGAGGTTGGCTTTGTGCATGTTCGTGTAGCTCATTTGCCCAGCTCTCCCATGTCCCTTCGTTTCGGTGAGTCGTTTGAGGGCGTGCATATGAGCTCGTTCGGGCGGGTCGAGCAAGGGCGTCTATGTCAAATCATTCTGGCGGGTCGGGTGAGGGCATCCGTGTGAACTGGTTCAGGCGGGTCAGGGGAGGGCGTCCGTGTGAACTCGTTTGGGTGGGTTGGGCGAGGGCGCGCTCGGGCGAATGAGCCTGTATCAAAAATTGCTAAGTTGTGACCTGAGGTTGGCTTTGTGCACGTTCGTGCAGCTCGTTTGCCCGACTCTCCCTTGTCCCTTCATTTCAGTGAGTCATTTGAGAACATGCATGTGATCTCGTTCGGGCGGGTCGGGCGAGGGTGTCCATGTGATTTTTTTCGAGCTGGTTGGGCGAGGGTGCGCCCGAGCGAATGAGCCCATATCAAAAAATGCTAAGTTGTGACCTGAGGTTGGCTTTGTGCACGTTCGTGCAACTCGTTTGCATGGCTCTCTGTCATGCGGAAAGAGTTATATTTGCGGACAAATCTAACCTCCCTAGGAGTCTAAGACTCTCTAGTGACAAACAAACCAAACAAGAGCTATCCTTCTCTAAATACACATTATTCTATGAGAATTCAAATGTTTTCGATCTTACCTTAGGTCCAACGCTTGTTGTAGCAGTCCAGCCTTGCTGATCCAGATGAGCTCCTCCTTTACTTTAAGACCTGCATACACTAACAAAGCAAACGATTACATAACACCTGAATATTCATCATAAAACAAAGCATATTCATCACATAGACCAAGGATTACATGAAATAATTCATTAACAACAAATCATTGAGAAGAATGGACTTATTTGTATTAAAGAAACAAAAAAGGAACCATTACAACCTGAGCCTTGGTGTTGTGCAAGCTCCTCCCAGGGTCCAGCAAGTGATTTCCTCTACTTTGACAAGCTCACCCACTCCTACTATGGCAACAAGGAAGGATGGTGATCTCTCCTCACAAGTCAACAATGGAAGTCTTAATTCCAGCAGCATTTACCCTTTAGAATGTTCAGCTTTCAACCTCCCCTCCTTTGGTCCAATGCCTGTATTTATAGTATTCTAGAGGAGGTTATTCAGTTCCAACATCAATGGGATACTCCCTCTTTTGGATGGGGTAGCTCCTCTCTTGATGGGATAAGCTCCTCTATCATAGGGATGCATGAACCATCTGGAGGCGCTCAATACACGTCAAAAACTCTTCTGGAAGGCTCTAGAAGTGACCACAAGTAACTTTTTAAAGATGAAACTCGCGCCTTTTGACCTTTACAGGGGTACGCACCCAACCTTTAGCATACAGAGCGTATAAGTACAGGTACAGTGTATTTGGAGTGCGTACACGCAGGTAAGGTAGAGAGAACCTGCGTACCCAGAGATAAACATGTTTTTAAGTGACTTTCTCTCCTTTGAAGTTTTGACATGAAGAGTAGAGGTATGGGGCTTGACAAAGAGGGCAATATGGCTATTGATGGGGCCATATAACTGCAGATAGTCAAGGTGACAAAATTCAGTGTAACAGATTGCCCCCTAAAGTACGAAGCCTGTAATAGATAAGGGTGTTAAGTCATATAAGAAGGGTGAAGTGCTTTATCATTTCGAGGATCATCTTGTGGATGGCCCGGTTGGAACCTGCAATTTTCAACACAAAATACATGTAAAATATCATATCATACTGAGGTAGGCATTCCCATACTCAGATCAAAACTTTAACTATTAGACTAACTATTCTGGTACAAGAATGATTTCATAATACATCATAATCATAGACTCTCGTAGACACAGCATGGACGCAGCCATCTATTTATGATTGGTCTACAACATAATGAATACAAAACTCCTCGCAGCGTGGATGGTGGAACCTAGATCCAGGGTCTTCATTTCTGTTCCCGAATTGGTACGATTCTAGCCATGTGAATGAATGAGTCGATGTCGAACATGGTAGAAACCACTTGAT
>APFE031386120.1:6953-18714 GCA_000404065.3 Pinus taeda
GCAGCCCAAAGATTGGTTAGTGGTTACCCCGGCCGTATTCTCTTAGGAGTCAAAGAGAACAACCTGGGTGATAACACCGCCTGCCTGCATCAGCGCCATGTCACTGCCTGCGTCATCGCCGCGTCCGCAACCTCCGTCCGCCATTGCTCCACCTGTCTGCCACCTCACCACCCCCATGGACCACTCATAGGCTGCCACGTCACCTAATGACGTCATGCTGATGTCATCCTACCCTGACCCACCTGATGACGTCATGCTGACGTCACTCGAAAAAGGCGCGAATGTCCCAAAAAGCCATATTTTGTCAATTTTTGCGTTCTTTTTGCAATTTTGGAAAAAACTGTTGTTGCGCCCTCTGCATGCATTTTACGACCAATTGCGCCAACCTGCTCAAATCGACCTGGAGACCTTCGGTGCGCCTACCCACCTGCATCCGTGACCCAGACCATCGAGTTTACCAGGTATTTATCCCTGCAAGTCTTCTCTAAGCCTAGTTTTTGTCTGCAAATAAATAAAAACTCACTTAAGGCTCTGAAAACGCATAGTTCACCAGTGAATTCCCTGCAGCCAGTTCCCACTTGGAAATTTAACGGTCGAAATTCATTAGCCGAGCCTGTTTTAGCAAAACTTTCATTAAAACCTGCATTCCGCTCGCGCAATCGTGAACAAGAAACCCGGAACCTACATTTAATTATCGAAGAAGGTTTGTTAAAGACAAGGATTTGCCTTCTCAAGTGACTGGAGCAGTATTTCAATTGCTGCAAACTTACCCTGTCATCCTCCATCTCTCGAATTCACCTCTTCACTCAGGCAGTGCTCTTTTTCTATTGCCCAATCTAAGTAACAACAGTCTACATACAAAACAGAGTCTAAGTAACCATGGAGACTCCATTTGCACCTGTGGCCCTCAATGTTGCCCCTTTGAATGCCCCTCAGAGAGAGCTGGAGTGGCAGGATTTAGCAGACCTGGATTACCAAATCTCAGAGGACTCCTTGACACACAGCAAGTTCTACCTCCACTTGCTGAATGAGCTAAAGGCCAAACATGTGGATGGGACAGATATATTGGGCATTTGGGATTCCTTCCTCCCAATCTTCAGGCTCCCCCAGGTCAACCAATTCCCTGACCTGATTCACCTATGTGTTGTATGCTATGATCCCACCCAGAGAGATGTGCTTGACCCTTCAGGCTCAGTTGTATTCTACATGACCCCTGAGGCCATTAGAGAGATGTTGCAGTTTAAAACTGAGAAGAAATTGGTTCCCTTGTCTTTGTTGGATTTGATCAACCAAGGAGCTAGAATGCTGGCAGATGCACAGATCACAAAGCTGAACCAATTGTTTATCAACTCTGACACTGCGCAATATCCTCCTATTTTTGTTGGTTACCTCAATCAATTGGGTGTAGACCTTGCAGATATGATCAGTTCCATCTTAGGGTACAAATATGTGGAATATATTGATGAAACTGTACTGGTGATGATGACTATGTTTTCTCCTGGAAAAACTCCAATATGTTATGACTATGCCACCTACATTTCAGATAAGATGCATAAACAGTTTCTGAACCTGTCAAGAGAGAAGGTGTTCAGATACACCTCATACATCTACCACTTAATTCTATATTATCAGCATGAGAAATTCTCCTTCATTGTCAAAAGAACTAATGCACAAGGCAATCCAAGGTCGGTAGTGTACTGGAGCTCAGTTTTTCACTGCAGAGCCTACTCTCCATACACTTACTATGAGTTCATAGACCTCTTCATCCACCCAGCCATGTCTCTGTTCCTAAGCTCTCCTCCTCCAAGATTGACTGATGAGATGCAGAGAATCCTGCAGTTGTCCAAAGTGTACAGTATTGGGGATTGGTATTTTTACCAAAGCTACACCGTTATCAGAATATATGGTTGTGAGCTACCCCCATACAGAATGCCCAAGTATGTGCCCATGAGACTATTTGCCCTTGAATACTTCAGGCAATTTGGGAATGTTGATATGATACACTTCTCACGCAAGGGCAAGAAGGCACAGCTAAAAGTGAAAAACCAATTGGGCCACCTTGTCTTGAACAAAAGGGAGGAAGGATGGAAAGAAGCTGATAGAAAGCTAGAAGGCCTTGGCTTAAAGACCAGTTTCCTCTGGAAACCCTATGACCCCAATCACTCCATATCATTAAGAAGGGTCAAATATAGCCTCTCTAGCTATGACCATGTAAGGATTCCTCACATTGAACAATATGCCAATCAACCAAAATGGAAAAGAGGCACACTAGAGGAACCCATCACACAAGAAGAACTGAATGAGAGAGCAAGAAGAAGACTTCTTAAATTGGATGACTTGGAACTTCCTGCACAGGTATACTCTCTGCCAAAGCCTCAAGCAGGAGCAGTTGCCTCATCCTCCATAGCACATCAGGAGGCAGTCCAAACTTCAAGCCAAGCTCACAGCAAAGGCAAGGAGAAAGAGATGGAAAAGGAACAGGTACAACAGGCACAAGTTCAACAACCCCAACATGTACCACAGCCACAAAAGGAGCAGCTAGGGTAGGGAGAACAGACAGCAGAGGCCCCAATGGCCACACAGCAGCAGCCAACACAAATGGCACCTCCCAGGCAAGACTCAAGGATTGATTCTTCTGTCCTCCAAACCCCACAAAGGGAGGACATCAGCAAGAAAAGGGACAGAGAGACTCCCCTTACCACCTCAGCTACTCAAGGGGAGAAGAGGCAAAGGCTAAACCCTTTTTCAGAAGAAGAAATGCCAATAGGGAAGACTTCAGGTACAGGCCTGCCCAGCATGGAAGCCTCAGCCAGTTCCTACCAGCAAGAGCAAGAAAGGGCAGCAGGAGGAGAATTTAGCTCCTCAGGCCAACAGAGGGAAGGCGAGAGAAGCATCAAGCAGCAATTCAAGGACATCAAAAAGAGAAATGAACCCTTGAGGCTGCAGTTATATAATCATTTACTGAAAATGGCTCCCACAAATCAACAAAGACTCATGTCTACCTATGATGCACATGAGGGAAAAATGATAATGATCCATTTCACACCAGCAATGCAGCAACCACAGTCAGCTGCCGATTACATTAGGACCAACCTTGAGGTCCTGTCCAAAGACATCCACCCAATGGATCAGATTGAGTTGCACAAACAAACGGGTGAGATGGTGTATGCCACCTTGGCAGATAAGACCTTGGTGAACTATAGGCTACAAAATAGCCTAAACAATACCACTGCACAACTTGAGCTGGAAAGGGCTTCCTCTCAAGCAAAGGACAATAGGATCAAAGCTCTAGAGGAAATCATAATAGAGCTTGGACATGATTCTAAAGATGTCAAGGCAGTGCAAGAGATTCTGAAGCTGAGGGATGCTGATATGGCAGCACTAAGAAAAATGATAAAAATCCCAGCAACTCTTCATCCTCAAACAGAAGAGATTTCCAAACTCAGACAAGATAAGGATGTAGCTGCTATGCTGGTTACATTATATAAAGAGCTCATCCACACACAAGAGAATCTGCAGGAATCAGAGGCTACCCTTCAGGCAGCATTACAGCAAAAGGAGGCAGGGCAAACTTCACAACCTCCTCCAGAAACAATTAATCTGGAGGAAGCTCCTCAAACCACTGCTCTTCCCAGTCAGCAGACACAACAGGCAGCACCGTCCACCTCAGCACCAATAACAGAGGAGGCTGAAAGCCTTGACATGCAAAAGCTGAGGAATGAGATTCAAGCCTTGGAGTCTCAAATGTCAGAGTTGAATCAGGCCAAAGACACTCTAGCTAAAATCAATGAGAAATATGACAAGTCCAAGCAGAATGTGGCTGAAAGAGAAAGAGAGGTAAAGACTCTTAAAAAGAGAATAAATGAGCTAGAGAAGGAGCTTACACTGGACAACGTGACATCTGAGCTCAAAAGGATCCTATGGGGCAATATTGGCCAGTCTATCACAGACCAGTGGGAGTACATTGAGGCCATTCATGAGCAAGTGGCGCTCATTGGAAAAGCACACAGAGAAATCCAAAGGGCAAGGGCATCTTTAGGCAACATGCCTGAGATTGCCACCAGAATGATAAATGTGCTTAACTACAGGACAAGCTCCTAGCTCATCAAAATGGGAATTGCCAACATGACTGAGACCATTTCAATGATCAAAAGGGTCCTGACATTAAGAAACCTGGTTCAGACCCTGGAAAGAAGAAGCCAGGACATGCAGGCAGATATCAATAAGTTCCAGGACAGGTTCATGGCATTACAAAACAGAGGTCTTCCTAGCCTGACGGAGCCATCAGGAAAGCTACTCTCACATGAAAAATATGCCAAGAGAGTCAACACTTTTGCTGCCAATCAGATTTCAGAAATAGCAAGCACATCAGCAGAAGCAGGGCCAGCAACAGCACAGACCCTTTTCAACAGGGTGGAAAGCTTATTTTTCATAATGAATGAAATCACTCACTTATTTGATGAGCCTCCCCATTTTTACAAGTATACAGAGGCAGATGAGACCATGGGGTCAATTTTGAGGCATCAATTGCCTACACAGGAAGTGTGGAATAATTTGATACAATTACTGTTAAATCAAAGTCAGTAATTATGTTGTTACTTTTTTGAAAATATTTAAATTTTCATACACAGGAAGATAAGGACACATCAGAAGGTATGCAGAAAGAGGCTGAGCCAACTCAGCACAAATATTCGGCCACCACAGCAGCACTGGCAGTCACAGGTGACAGGGCCGAAAAGCTACAGGAGGACAGAGCTGCACAGA
Source organism: Pinus taeda (assembly GCA_000404065.3). Lineage (NCBI taxonomy): Eukaryota > Viridiplantae > Streptophyta > Pinopsida > Pinales > Pinaceae > Pinus > Pinus taeda. Next base: position 11,718 of record APFE031386120.1, read on the forward strand.
CACGTCATTCAGCAGTTATAACAAAGTGCTCAACCAACTCAGTGAGATCTAAAGGTCAAAATATTCTGACAAGAGTAAAGAGCATTTATGTTGTATTAAAGATTGTAATAACTTCTTATCTACAATTTCTGTACGAGTTAATGAAGATATTTTACCTCTCAGATGACTCAATTCCTGAGATTTTGTATGAAACACTTCTATATATTCCCCCTCGCATATGTTAGCAGGGGTTGGACGTTGGATGTAAAAGAATGTTCATATCTATTCTACTATTCTTTTACTGTAACTCTCAGAGAAGTAATACAAAAGACGATGGAATTTCAAAAGCTCTGTGTTGCTTGATGTTTTCTGGTGTTTAGCTGAAAGTTGCAGGATTCCTGCGTATTTCATGGCACAATAAGTTTCTCTTATAACTCTTGGTTATGTGTTTTATTATCTTTCATATCTCTTTCATGTTTCCTATGTGTTACAGTTAATAGCAAGGAAAAAGAATAGTTCCAGGACTTAATCACAGATTACCCTAAACTCAATCTAAGCTATTTTGAATGTTTTTCTTTAGTTATGGTAATGAAAGCGTAATTCTTAACTGCTACCCTTTCACATTATATCTTCACAGTGATTATTGTTTCAGGAATTCAAGCTTGCTCCTGAGGAATACATCCCTTTCTCACACCCCAGCTTAGTGGAAAATTCTTAATTTCTTTTCACTGGTTGTTCACACTCCATCATCATGATTTCAAGTTTGTTTCATGAAGTATCTAAATGGCCCTGTAATTCCAGCTGCTCAAACTCAAAATTTCAAGAAACCAAAAGCCACAGACTCCATTTCCCAATGGACTAACTTTCTCTGCAGAACTCCACTTTAATTACAGAAAGACATCCTTCCAACCAAACATAAACCAAAAACCTTTACTTCATAACTAGCCTAATATCACCACAGAACAGAGACAAACCTTATAGAGAGAGCCCTCTCTGATTACAACTAGGCTAGAAGCTGTAATCTAAAGATTGGTTAGTGGTTACCCCGGCCGTATTCCCTTGGGAGTCATAGGGAACAACCTGGGTGTTAACATAAATGGCGACTCCACTGGGGAGCTCTTCAGGATTTAGAAAAAACTATATATCTGCTAAAGTTACACTTGAAAACTGAATATCAATCAAGAAGCCTTCAAAGTTGTTTTTGTACCAACACTAACAGCCTCAAGGAAGAGTTGATTCAGTTAATCTCCATACTCGTTTTGAGATATATATAGCCTTTTGAAAATCTTGTCCAGTCCTTGCAAGATACAAATTTTCCTAAAAAACTCAAAAAGACTAGCTTAGAAACTGGCTCCTAAGAAGAATCTTTGGTACACTAGGGCAAATCCTGACCCAAACCCACCCACTGTCTTTGAAAATCCTAATACAATCCCTAAATTTATCAAGAAGCAGCAAGGGCCAGATAAGCTTGCTGACTTAAGTCCAGAGACAGTTCACCCCAATCCCATCTCCACTCCAATTAAGGTTCTTTTTCGCTCCACCCCTAATTCTCCTAGTTCTCCATCCACATCCCAAAGCCCCCTTCTCACATCTTCATCTCCCACACATACTCCCTTGACCAACACTCTAGGCTCTGCTATACTTGTTACCCCTGTGGTACCTGTTGTTCATTTTGTCCCAGTTGTCCTTGTTAATCTTCCAAATCTTGTGAATATGGCTATGAGGTATGTACCTCTGCAATTACCTGCTAATCCTGTAGCTCTACCTCAAGATTACCAAGCCAAAATCTCATATTTTGACTTCACTGGCCCTTACTCTGCTATTCAGCATGCCAAGAGAATGCAGGATCATTTTGAAAACTATGAGATAGATGATGAAAGTGTGAGGATGAGAATTTTTGTCCAAAGCCTAACAGGTGATGTCAGAACTTGGTCCAGGTCACTCCCTGCAAATACCATTACAACCCCTGATGAGCTTTACCAAGCCTTTACCAATAGATGGGAGAAAAAGAAGGATCCCTTGCACATACTTGGTGAATATGACATGATTAAGAGAGGTCCTCAAGAAACAGTTCTGGAGTATTGCGCTAGGTTCAACAATGTATACAATGCAATACCCCAAAACTTGAGACCTCCCCCAGATTTAGCCTTATACAAATTCCCTGATGGGTTTGACCCTGACATGGCTTATCAATTAAAAGAAAGAGCCCCTCAAACCCTTGAAGAAGCACAAAAGGTTGCTGTCACAGTCGAGGCAAACCTAATTTCTAAGAGGAACAGGGCAAGATTGGAAAAAAGAGTCCCTTTCAAAGAGGAACCCTCAGCCTTTGACCAGAAGTTGGATGCAATAATCTCTGGTATGAAGAGGTTGGGTGACAGAGTAGAATCTGTGGAGAGAAAGTCATCATGGGAAGCACCACAAAATAACCCTGTCAGGAACCCAAACTTTAGAAGAAATCAAAACCCAAATGTGGGCAAGGCTAGTACTAATCCAGAGATCAGGCCTCCTTTCCAGGAAAACTATGCTGAAACATCCACTTCAGATGAACAAGTAGATGACACCCACATTCACCTAATGGGCCTTGATGATGAGCACCAAGTTTTCCTAAGTCAAGAAGATCATGAAGATGATGACATTAAAAAATTTCAAACCAAGTCAGGTGAGTCATTTGACTTCAAACAAGGCTATGACACAGCTGTTTATGAATTCCATAAACAATACAAACTAAGAAGTAGAACCATAAACATAACACAGCCTGAAAAAACAAAGGACAGACTGCAGCCTAAGAGTGCCATAGTAACTGAACCAATTAACACAACTGATTCACTCACAAAAGAAGTAACCATTGAAGAAGTTACTGAGCAACTTCCTTCAACACAGAAGCCACTAGCTGCATCATCTGTACAGCCTAATCCAAGTAAAAAGCCTCAAGAGGTGAGTGAAAAACACAAGCCCCAAGATCAATACAAGGATCAAGAAGAAACCTTACTAAACAAGGAAAAGGTGGTCATCCACAACACTAAGGCCCAATCTGAAAAACCCTTTGACTTGGAAGCTGAAATTGGCAAACTGAAAATAGCCATTCCCCTTGCAGAGCTAGCCAAGCATGACATCTACAAACAACAGATTGAGAAGTCCCTCCAACTCACTCAAAACAAAGACAAAGTCAATGTGTTGGATGACACCCCAGAATTGCTGTTTGGCCCAGAGGTTGATGGAAAAACAGCAGGCACAGGGATATTACCTTTTTATGTTAGCTTGCATATCCATGATAAGATACTACACAATGCAATGTTTGACTCAGGTGCCTCTCATAACCTAATGCCAAAATCAGTTATGGAGAGGTTGAATCTAGATATTACTAGGCCATATAAGGACCTATTTTCATTTTACTCTAGCCAAGTCAAGTGTTTAGGTTTGATAAAAGACTTGTGTGTATCCCTGGTCCAATACCCAAATAAAACAATCCTGATGGATGTTGTCATTGCAGATATTCCTCCCAAATATGGAATGTTATTATCAAGATCATGGGGGGCTAAACTTCAAGGGTCCCTTCAATTAGACATGTCATATGCCACAATCACAGTCTTTGGTCAACCCAAGAGACTATATAGAGAGTCACTCATGAAATACATGGTCAGCACTGAAGAAAAGCCTCAAAACTTCCCCATATATGCTGTCCATTCTGACATTGACTCATATATCCTTTTTAATGACAATACAGGTCACACAAATAATGAAGAAATCCAAAAAATCAAACCGGATTAGGATATCAATGAAGGAACCCCTGATATAGAAACATTGGTTGAATCAAAAGATGCAAATGTTCAAGAGAACAAAGCATATGATGATGAGAATAAAACACTCAAACCAGATCAGGGCTTTAATGAACAAACTGTTGCTCTAGAAACAAAGCTGATCCCACCAAATGAGAAGACTGTTCTAAAAGTCAAACTAGATGAAGAACCAAAACTTCAACTCACAATTCCAGACCACAGAGAAATTATTCACTCTCCCCTAGGACAAGAGATCTTATGGTTCCTAGAATTTGATGGATCAGTCAACAAGTTAGGGGCAGGAGCTGGAGTTTGGATACACAATAAACAAAACAGCCATGCAGAGGGCCGAGCATATAGACTAAACATCAGGTGCACTAACAACATCGCTGAGTATGAGGCTCTCTTACTAGGCCTCAAGATAGTGAAATCCTTACAAGCTATAAAAGTTTCAATCCTAGGAGACTCAGACCTAGTTATCCAACAAGTAAAAGGAAATTTTGTCACCAATGACAAAAGACTGAGGTCCTATAGGTCTGCTGCCACTAAGCTACTAAAGTCCTTCACTGAATTTCAGATTGCCAAAATTCCTAGGGCCCGGAACCTTCATGCTCATAGCTTGGCCACATTTGCAAGTACCTGTAAACTACCCTTTGAGCCCCATCACTGTTTTACAGCTGAGATAAAACACAGACCATCTGTCCCAAATAATGTCAAGGATTGGCAGGTATTTGATGATGATGCACAAATAAACAACTTCTTGACTTTACAGAAAGAGTTTTCAGGTCTAAACATTGACACTGAGACAACAAGTCAATCACAAAGACTTGAGACAGCAAGTCAATCACAAATACTTGAGACAGCAAGTCAATCACAAATACCTGAGACAACAAGTCAATCACAAAGACTTGAGACAACAAGTCAATCACAAAGACTTGAGACAGCAAGTCAATCACAAATACTTGAGACAGCAAGTCAATCACAAATACTTGAGACAGAAAGTCAATCAAAAATACATGGTAAACAGAATAACCAAGCAATATCACCCAAAACAACAAATCAAATACTACATCCTACAATTTTCAACAAACACAACATACAAGAAATCCAACAAATTAATTGTGAGGAGGTAGCTGATTATGAAACTGAAGTGATACAATTAAAGGACAATTTTCTTCCAACAGGCTTAGCTCCTTTAGAAGACATTTTTGACTCCAATGATGTCCCTAACAAACCAAAATTGCAGCCCCTCAACACTTCCATAGAATAATATAACATTGGGTCTGTTAAACAACCTAAAGTTATAAAACTGTCTACTGCATTACCTCCTGACCAAAAGCCTAAATACATTGACCTTTTCAAAGAATTCCAGGATGTGTTTGCATGGAGTTATGAGGATCTTAAATCCTATGACACCTCGGTAATACAACACACTATCCCACTCAAGCCAGATCAAAAGCCCTTTAAACAAAAATTGAGGAGAATCAATCCTATGCTCCTCCCAGCAATGGAACAAGAGGTACAAAAAATGTTTAAAGCAAGCATTATAGCACCAATCAGATTCTCTGACTGGATTTCAAACTTAGTCCCCACAAGAAAGAAGATTGGTGAAATAAGGCTCTGTGTTGATCTAAGGAACTTGAATCAAGTATCCTTGAAAGATAATTATCCCTTACCCAAGATGGATCACATCTTGCAGAGAGTAGTGGGGGCCTCAAGAATTTCCTTACTTGATGGGTTCTCAGGCTTCAACCAGATCTTAGTCCATCCTGATGATCAGGACAAAACATCATTCACAACCCCATGGGGAACCTTTAAATATGTTAAAATGCCTTTTGGTTTGAAGAATGCAGGGGCCAAATTCCAAAGAGCAATGGACATTGCTTTTGCTAAAGAGATTCATGAATTTCTTGTCATTTATTTAGATGATCTCGCACCTTTCTCCAAATCTGACCACGAACACTTGAAACATCTAAGGCAGATATTCATAACTTGTAGGAAATATGGAATTTCCTTAAATCCTAAGAAATACCTGTTTGGTTTGGAGGAAGGCAAACTGTTGGGTCACATTATTTCCAAAGATGGCATTAGAATTGACCGAGACAGAATCCAGGCCATCTTACAAATGCCTCATCCAAGAAATATAAAGGAATTACAAGCCTTTCTGGGTAAAATCAACTTTCTAAGGAGATTTATCCCAAACCTGGCTGAGCTAAGCAGATCACTCAATAACATGCTTAAAAAGGATTCAAAAGTAAAGTGGACAGTAGAAGCAAATCAAGCTTTTGAAAGCATCAAGTTTGCCCTCACTCAAACCCCAGTCTTAACCAACCCTCAGTTTGACAGGGAATTCATCATTTTTTCCTTTGCTTCCCAACACACAATTGCTGCTTTTTTACTACAGAAAGATGACCAAGGAGATGAGAAACCCATTGCTTTCTTTAGTAAAGCTCTCAGAGATGCACCCCTCAAGTACCAGATCATGGAAAAGCAAGCATATGCTTTGGTAAAATCCATTAAGGACTTTAGGATCTACATCCTATACTCTCATGTGATAGCCTATGTACCAAGCCCAATTGTTAAAGACATATTAACTTAAGAGAACTTAGAGGGTAGAAGAGGAAAATGGATTGCAAGCATTCTAGAATTTGATATTGAAATCAAACCTACAAAACTGATAAAAGGGCAGGGTTTGGCCAAATTAATGTCTGAAACAAATTTCCAAGCCTTGGACATTAATCAACTGGACAGTGAACTAGAGCTGGCGACTCCAAAGATCAATGTAGCCTTTGAACAATCCCCCTGGTATTTTGATATCCGTTATGTGTTACAAAACCTATGTGCTGCCCCAGGGCTGTCCAGAACTAAGTGTAGGTTCCTAAAAATGAAAGCTTTGAAATTTTGTGTTATGAATGGCAATCTGTTTTGGAAAAACCATGAAGGTATCTTATTAAATTGTTTGGTTGAAGATGAAGCTAACAAGATCATGGAAGAATTTCATGCAGGTGATTGTGGTGGTCATTTGTATTGGAAATCCACTGTAGATAAGATACTGAGAGTTGGATACTATTGGCCTACTGTTTTCTCTGATGTAAAGAAATTCACCACTTCATGTCATAAATGTCAAGTGTTTGAAGGAAAGAGACAGTTACTGCCACTACCTTTAAGGCCTATTGCAATAGAGAGACCATTTCAGCAATGGGGCTTGGATTTCATTGGAGAAATTAATCCCTCATCTTCAG
>APFE031386121.1:0-18386 GCA_000404065.3 Pinus taeda
TTTGGCAAAGTAATGTTTTCTCTTTTGTTTACAATAAAATAATAACTCTCAAAATAATGCAGAAAATTCTCCTTCCAAGCAACCGAAAAATAGAACCAACTAGGATGATATGAAATATCATCGAAGATGGAAATGTTGGCTAGGGTGAGCATAAATTCCACAAAGTTCCCAGCATGAAAACTCCAAATAACCCTGCAAATAATTTATAATTTTACAATAAAAACCTCAGGCTGGCGGGATGTACAGCTCTGATACCACTGTAATTTCCCAAACTTCAAAATTTTAATCAGTTCTGGTACATTATAGGTGTTCTAATAAAATTCTTGCAGTAAAAACACCAAACACAATAAAGATCTAAAGCTCTACTAAAGCTCTACTAAAGCTCGTGCCTTGGAATGTATGGCTTCCCATCAACAGAAGCACTACTAAAGCTTGTGCCTTGGCATATATGGCTTCCCATCAACAGAGAAATTACTCCCATGGGGCTTTTGTCCTTGGGATCAACTAGAACTTGCCTTGACCAGCTCTCAACAAAAGAAAAATAGATAAATAACTCTTGATGATTACATTGTTAGGCTCCTATCCCCTTTTATATGATTCATTGAATCTCTAGAGACTTTATTTTATTGTTTTCACTCGAAAAACGAAGGCAAATACCATGGGTCAATGCCATGGGCAACTACCATGGTAAATACCATGGGTAGATTCTGTCCACTCTAACAATATCCACAAAAAAAGAAAATATTACAAATCGATCACTTCTTATTTAGTCTAAGAATTTTATGTTTAGGAATTCCCCAAGATCCATAAAAGCAAAAACTTAATAGAAATTACTCATTAACACCACAAAGTATGTTATTTTTATTGAGAATATTGAGCACATGGAAAGATGCTTGTTAAAGTGGATGTTAGAGAAATCCCTAATGCATAGGTCTAACAATAACAAGAATTGTGTTACCTTTTGGGTAATTTTCTTCAGAACCCTAACTATGTCTTAAAAATGTAGCTCGGGGCATTAAATTTAAACGATATTCCTTATTGATTTTGGGATTGGGATGAGAGAGAGATAGGAGATATTGTCTATTCTAAAAATAAACATGTTTTCACTTGTATCTTTTCCATACATAATGTCTCTTTTTCATAAATTAAATGGACAACCTTCTTTCCTTAATTCTTCATGATAAACCATCCTTCCAAGAGGCACTAAGGCCATTTCTAGACAAGTAAGGCCACCTAATAAGGCATTGATTTGAAATCCAATGTCTCTGTTATGAGCTCACCAAGATTTAGTACCTCTCACTCTTCTCTAAATTCTCCAACAAATCAATGTACAAATGAATTGGAATTGGGGGCAAGAAGCCCTTTTATAGGAAAAACTCTTGTTTTTTTTGGCCATTAGGAGTAAATGGTAGCTCGGTTTGACAAACCGTTAGCACTATTGGAATTCTCTCACCGATCTCTACAATGGCTCTGCATGTTTCTCATAATGTGAAACTTCACCGCAAAGCCATTTTTTCCATGAGGCCTCACTTTGGCGCATTAAATCAAATCCCTTAATATGAGTCACATGTACTCTGGTACTACTTTTCCTTTGAACTTTTAGAATTATGAGTCGAGTTCTATCACGAGTAATCACTATTTACTCATTCTATTATGGCGCGCTACGGGCCTTTCCCATGTGGAAGCATCATATAGTCACCTTTCTTCAAAGCATTAGAGATGAGTCACCCCTACATCTATGGAGTTTGTTCAAAGTCCCATTGAGTCCTGTTACAATATATTATCCATCTATGTGTCGTATTCATCCCATTTTACTTATATTTGACCTCCATCTATCCTCATGTGCCTTTGAAAATCCTCCGTCTGAGTAATTGACCATCCCTTATGGAATTGTGTCAGTCACTACGAGGTCAACCTTGCATGTTATGTTCTGACAAGGTAAATCATAACTCCACGAGTCCCCATATCTTCCAATTATCATCCCCAGTGTTAGTTGTCATTAGCCATATTACTATGATCCTTGTGCCTTTGTTTAGGATTCATAATTTCCTAAACTTTAGTGGGCCTGCTTTTGTTAACATCAACACATTTATTCCAGGAGAGTAGTCTAGAGGATGGTGTACCTTGGTTTCATCTTTCATCCTTTCTTGGCGCCTCTAATCAAGCAAAGTGAATCATTATTTCCCTTTTACTTGGCTTTTTCTTGCATGCTCAAATTCAACTCATTATCGCACGATCAAGAAACATAAACTTGGTGGTTTACTGATCTAGCAGATTTTCCTAGATTTTCTGAGGTGTGTGTGAGATGTTCTAGACGTCATGAGGGGATGTCCCTTCAGGTAGCCCCTCACATTCCTAGATGTCAAAAAATAATGATCTAGCCTCAGAAGAAGTTATTTTTATTTGATTGGCTTTTTTTCTGCTGATTGCATAACTCACAACGTGAACCTCTATTTAAAATGGTCCATTGAGATATTTAAATACCACTCCTATTTATCAGAGCTTCTTTGGTTGTGATCTCCCCCCCCCCCCCCCCTTCACCACACCCATGTGGGGGAATTATGTCTGATGTCATCAAATCAACATACTTAATTGTATCGATCCTGGCCACTGTATTCGAGGAAATTATGTATATGGGGATCATTCTCTCATTGTATCATTTTTTGCCCCATTGATGCTAGCATATCATGTATCATGTACTATGTACCTCAGACCTAGATTGTTAGGCACACCATTATCATTTTTACTCGGTTATCTCATAGGTATGGGTATATCTCCCCCGCCTTATTGAGATATTGCACTCATCAATAAAGGAAACTTTTATCTCACAGGTAGGTTTCGCCCCCTCCAACTTCAATCCTTCCTATTACTTGAGTGATCTCTCTCTCTCCCTATGAGTCCCCTTTGGCATTTTGCGAAAGTGAAGCTACAACATATTTCTGTCATATGATGTGCTCCTCAAACTCTTATGTTGGGAAACATTCTGTTATCACCCAAAAAATGATCACCTAGTCGTGTATTACTAGGTTGATCAAAACGCACCATGTAGGATAGGTCTTTACATATTAAAACCTTCTTTTACCTTAGGCAATAATTTAGTGAACCAATTTCCTAAAGTATGTCGTTGCATTCTAGACTACTACATGGAGGGGAATTTTAAGACAATTTTTTAAAACAAAATAAATCTTTTGTCTTAAAATTTTCAATATGATGCGCTAGTAAAAAAGGTAAAGGATTAGGGGTTCGTCTTTACGCTATTGATGGTTTCTTCGGGAAGTAGAGTGATGGAGGTTGACAACAACTAATGGGATTTAGGGCGATGGAGGCTGAAAACAGAGGTGTGCGCCATGAGAGGAGCGACGGAGGCACTTTCAAACAACGTTAATGGGTGGTAACATAGTTGGAGTACTTTTTGGGGTCTCCATCGATTGTGTTTTAATATGTGTTTTTTACCGTTTTATTTATTTTGAACGCTACTTATATGAATTGGCTGTTGTTATTAGCAAATTGTTGTGCTTGACTAGTAACATGGATGAGATTCACTTGAAGGATTGTTGAAAAATGTGGCAAGAAATTCTCAATTTGATTTTGCCTTGATTAAATTGAGCAAATTTGAATTTTCACGTCAGCAGACAACTTGGATGCAATTAGCTTGTATGACATGGTTTGTGTGTTACCCATTTTACTCAATAAATTCGAGTTGGAGGAGTTAGAGTTCAGTTAAGCATGTGTGATTTCTATTTTGTAGCAGTCAAAGTCAGTTATCTCAAGTTGTTTTCAGTTAAACTAGGTCTAACTGTTGGACGAACTAGCGGAAGGCTAGTTGTGTAGTGAGACTTCAGTCAAATGCAATGATCATCTATTTAAGTAATCAATCATCCCAAAATTGCTAGTGCATGCAAACAATTCGAGTTCCCCAGCTATGGTGGAGATTCCAAGGCAGTTTAATATTAGTTGTAGACTAGTCTTGAGCGTATAGGTGATGCATGTATTCACATGATCAACCTTAGGAATTGTGCAATCCATTTTTGAGAAAACCTAAATGATAGGGGCCTAATTTCTCAAGGAATTGCACAAGGAAATAGGGGCTCAAGCAGAGGTAAAAATTGACAAAGTTTGGGTTTGAGATTCTTAGTGAGCAGAGGGATAGGTTATTCACTTACGGGTTGTGCACAGTTGAGTAAATCAATTGTAATACATCTATATTCATAAGAATTATGCAAGAAGGCATTGGAGTTATTAGAATATTTCTTTCCCCATGAAAAATATTATGTGCATGTATTTCATTTCTTATTGCATGTCTGAATTTTTTGTTCTAAATTGTGAATTAACTTTCGTAGAGTAGTAAAGTAGGTCTGTGTCTTATGATTTTGAAAAAAATTCATGATGAGTTGCAAATCTACACCATAATTTCTACATCGTATCATAGCAGGATTCACATTAGAGTGTGAATTTCGAATTTGCTTCTCCGGAGGATCAAATTTGCAGTTCAGTGTAGCAAGATCTCTTAAGAACTGAAAATACGACCTTCAATGGGCTGAGGATAGAGTATTCCTTGGAAGGCAACTCTAATTTCATTGACTGCAAGGATCGCATGGAGGAGGTTTTCGATGACAATGGATTGCTAGAATACATCAAGAGAGATGTTACAAAACTAACAGAATCTAATGCCCAAAACCTTGCTTAATGGAAGAAAGTTGTGGCCAAGGTGTGAATAATAATATTGGAGGGAGTATGAGGCCACATTGTCAGCAATCTCCATGGGAAACAAAATCCTTATGGAATGTGGTAGGCACTCAAAAATATGTTCTAGAGTAGTAGTGACCACAAAAAGTTGGTGCTCAGGGATAAACTTTGAAATATCAAGATGTAGAACAATGACTTTACACTGCAATATCTAAGGAGGTTCACACAAGTTCATGATGAGCTTGCAGGAGTTGGTGTTACTGTTTAAAAGGATTAATTGGTAAGAATATCCCTTCTGGGCCTTCCCAAGAGTTGGCATACCTATCACGATTAAGTGAACAGGAGGGAGAAACTACCGAATTGGGAACACTTATGGTACGATTTGGTACAAGAGGAAATAAGGCAGAATACTAGAGATGGGACCTCATCCAAGGGCAAGGATGAAGAAAAATTTGCATTGGTTGGAAAGGGAAAGAAGGGAAAAGGGGAAGAAATCTCAAACCAAACTAGAATCCAACCAAGGGAGAAAGAAGAAAGATTTGTCAAAAATTAAATCCTTCCATTGTCACGAATACAAGCACTATGCCATGAAGTGCCCACAGAAAGAGGCAAGTGAGAAGACCTTAGGAGGAGTAGTGGGTGAAGCCTTGGATTCATAGTTCAACCTTGACTTTACCCTTATCGCATGCATGTCCAACATAGTGATGGGGAGCGTGTGGTACTAGGACTCAGGTGCAATGTTCCACATTATAGAGTGTAGAGACTTTTCAGTGACTTGGAGGAGAAAGATCTCCATATGTACATCAAGCTAGGGGACGACAGAAGCTACAACATGACCAGTATTGGTACAGTCAACTTTCACAGGGAGTTAGGCTCCCCTCTCAGGCTCAAGAATGTCATGTTTGTTGTAGGCCTAAAGAAAAATCTCATCTCTGTTGCAGTTTTGGAAGACTATGGTTACGACGTGATCTTCAACAAAGGAAAAACATTCCTGAGACACATAGCCATGAGACAGGTGAAGAAGATCGAGGTTTTTGTGAAGAATCTGTATAAGTTAGATGTGGAAGATTGTGTTGCATTAAAAAATAAGGAAGAAAAAGTGTAGGGCCATGATGTAGGTGAAATTGAGCACATAAGCCTAGGCCATTTGCATCATGGCACCTCGAATAGTATACAACAAATATCCACTAGTCTCCCTAAAGGAGCACTTGGGCAGTAGGATGTATGCAAAGGATGCACCTTGGGGAAGTACATAAAATCCAAATTTCATGATCGGGACATTGAAGTGCATGTAGTCTAAGAAACGATCCACTTTCATGTCGATGGACATTTCTTTATAGCCTCCACTGCTCGACACAAATATTTTGTCCTTTTTATTGGTGACTTCTCAAATAAGTGTTGGATCTCTTCATGCGGAGGAAAGATGGGACATTCTCCAAGTTCATAGAATTCAAGGCACTGATTGAGAAAGAAACCAACAAGAAGGTGAAGGCTCTCTGGAGCAATAATGGAGGTGAGTATGTGTTGAATGAATTTAAAAATTTATGTGTGAAAGAAGGCATTCGAAGAGATTTGACAACACCCCACAACCCACATCAGACTGGGGTGGTTGAGAGAAATATCCATAGCATTTTGGGAGCAACAAGGGTGATGTTGCATGACGAAGGCCTACCTCTGCATTTGTGGGTTGAGGCATGCAATACAACAGTTTGTTTGTAGAACTAAAGTTCTCATCGGATTCTTGGCATGCTATTACACTGGAGGAGGCTTTCTCGGGAAGAAAGCCAAATGTGTCGCACTTCAACATTTTTGGAGCCTCTATTTACTGCCATGTCTCCATAGAATCAAGGAAGAAGCTTTAGTCAACAAAAAAATTTAGGGTATTTGCGGGTTACACAAAAACTCCCCACAAATAACATGTGCAATTGCAATCACTCATAATGATAGTTATGTGAAGGGATGTAAATTTTGATGAGGAGAAATCTATGTGGTGCTCTCTTGAGAGGGAGCTTTAGATGCCACCAAAAGATGAGATTTTAGCTCAAAAAGAGGAACCTCAAGAAGTTGTAGAGAAACCACAAATTGTGGAGTTGAGAGTGGAGACATTCACTAAAACAAAACCTCCAGAGAAGGTAGAAAAAGAACTAAGGAAGTTGATATACTTGTGCACGATGTGAGGGAGAATGTGGGATATCCTTCAAATTTTCATAAGAAAAGGAGGTCACCTGATAGGTACAGTGGCGACATGGCTCTTATGACTGAGCTTATAGAGATTGAGCGATCCCATTTTGAGGAATAAATAGAGAAACTTGTATGGGTTGATGCAATGGTGGAGGAATATGAATCCATTGCAAAGAACCGTGTTTGGGAAAAGATCCCAAGAACAACATATAAATCAATAGTGGGTTTGAGATGGATCTTCAAGGTGAAGCAGGAAACAAACGGAAGAATAGGGAAGTATAAGGCCAGATTTGTGGCCAAGGGGTACTCTCAAGTTGAGGGAATTGACTATAAGGAGACATTTTCTCTTGTAGTAAGGTACTCATCCATTAGATCAATTCTTCGTCTCACTACACAAATGGGGTGGAATATCCACCAGATGGGTGTAAAAACAACATTTCTGAATGGGGTTATTAAGGAGGAGGTGTATATAGAGTAACAAAAATGTTTTGAGACATTTGATCAAGAGTCTCATATGTGCAAACTCAAGTGAGCATTGTATGATCTCAAGCAAGCACCTTGTGCTTGGTACACCAAGATCAATCATTATCTCACCGATTTGGGCTTCACCATAAGTGAACGAGATGTAAACCTCATCATGTATGGATAGAAGGTAAATTTCTTATTATTGTCTTATACGTTGATAATTTTATTTTAAATAGTGATGAGACGCTGATCATATCTTGCAAGGAGGACCTTGCAAGGGAATTTTAAATGAAGGACATGGGTCTCATGCACTACTTTCTCTGGTTGGAAGTATGACAAGGTGATGGGTAATTATTTGTCTCTCAAGGCAAGTATGAAAATGAGATACTGTAGAGATTCTGCATGGAAAGTTGTAAACCCATGTAAACACCTGTAACAAATAACTAGAGGAAGGAGGATGCCACTTTAGGTGAAGTGGATGCTACCATTTATCGACAGCTGGTGGGTCCACTCATGTATCTTGTGAACACATGACCAGATATGTGATGTGCATTCAACGAGCTAAGACACGATATGGTTAGGTCAACCAAACTATTTTGGAAGGCAACTAAGCATGTCTTACGGTACCTCACAGGCACTACCTAGTTTGGGCTATGGTATAGACGAGTAGAGGGAGTGAAGTTGTGTGGATTCACAGATGCAGGTTGGGCACAAAGTCCATTAGAAAAAAAGAGTACATCAAGTGTAATTTTTAGTGTTGGGTTTGTAGTTGTTTCTTGATACGACAGGAAGCAAAGATCTCTGGTGCTCAGCTAGACAGAAGCTAATACATGGCTACAAGTCAAGAAACATGTGAGGCGATATGGATGAGAAAGATACTTATTGGACTATTTGGTCAGATGATGGATCCAATTTTGATAATCAGAGTTGCATCAATCTCTTTGAGAATCTTATATTTCATGATCAATCCAAGCATATAGATATCTAATATCACCATTTACGAGACTGTGTCTAGAGGCAGATGATGTTGCTACACTCCATTCTGATAGAGGAGTAAGATGTTGACATTTTAACAAAATATTTGTCAAGAGGGACATTCGAATTCCTTAGGTGCAGGATAGGGGTGGTTGATAATCCCTTTCTTGTAGAGAGGGAGTCTTAAAAAATGTAGCAAGAAATTCTCAATTTGATTTTTCCTTGATTAAATTAAGAAAAATTGAACTTCCACATCAATAGACAACTTGGATGCAGTTAACTTGTGTGACATGGCTTGTGTCACCTGGTCTACACAATAAATTCGAGTTGGAGGAGTTATAGTTTAGTTAAGCATGTATGAGTGTTAATTTGTAGCAATCAAAGTCAGTTATCTCAAGTTATTTTCAGTTAAACTAGTTCCAACTGCTTGAGGAACTAGTGGAAGGCCAATTTTGCAGTGGGACTTCAGTGAAACTCAGTGATAATCCAGTTAACTAATCAATCAACCCAAAATAGCTAATGCATGGAGAATTTGATTTTACCAGCTATGGTGGAGATTCCAAGGCAGTGTAACATCAACTGTAGACTAGCCTTGAGTGTACAGGTGTTGCATACAGTCAGATGATCAACCTTGGGAATTTCGCAATCCTTTTTTTAAGAATTCCTAAATAATAAGGGCGTAATTTCTCAAGGAATTGCGCAAGGAAATATGGGCTAAAGCAAAGGTAGAAATTTACTAAGTCTGGCTTAGAGCTTCTCAGTGAGCAGAAAGATGGGTTATTCACTTGCAGGTTGTGCTCAGTTAATAAAATAAATTGCAATACATTTCTATTGATCATATTAGTGCAAACAAGCAATGTGGTTTTTATCATATTGTTTTCCTTAGGAAAAATTTTGTGTGCATGTGTGTTATTTCTTATTGCATGTATGAAATTTTGGTTCTAAATTGTGAATTAACTTCCGGAGAGCATTAGAGTAGTCTTGTGTCTTATGATTTTAATTAAAACTTCATGAGTAGTTGCAACTCTACACAATAATTTATACAAGGATGGTGGAGGCAAATTACAAAATATTCGTTAGTAGACAATATGTCTACTTCAAAATATCTATGACAACTTTTGCGAGAAGAAGACGTTGAGGATAAAAGATTGGATTTTTGAAGAATTAGTCACAAAATTCACAAGGGCGGTAATTTTGGTTGCATGTGTGGAGGTAGATGGATTAAATGTAATTTTTGTTGCATGTGTGTAGGTAGAAAAGTCATAGTTACTCCTTTGATTTTTGTCAATGATGTGTTACTATTTGGTAGATTGACCTCTTTTGATCGGTCTTTGGACTCCTTATGAATAATATTAAATATCATATGATTTATTCTTACCCAGATGGTGCATTGGTATTGGAGATTTATCATATTTTTCGTGTTATATCCACTGCATTGGATGCAGATTTTAAATATCTTAGATTTATGCTCCAACCTAATTGTTATGGAATTAAGGATTGGAGCTGAATTATAGAGAAAATCCACTGTATACTTTTATCGTGGGCACAAAAGAGGCTCTCCTTAGGAGGCAAGTTGACTCTAGTTCGAGTAGTGCTTCAGAGCATATCTATATATTGGCTTCATATTTTTTCTCTGCCTAAGAGTATCAGTAAATGTATCTTTCCGACTTCATCTCGGCATGGGACAATTTGTGTCGTAAAGGATAGAGTGGGCCTAATTGTTGTTTACTCTGTCTGGAGGTGATGGATGACGAGAATCATCTATTTCTTTGATTCTCCTTAGTAAAATCAATTTGGAATGGTGTATTTAATATGTTTCATTTACAGGCAGATTAGAACTATTCTTTTGTGGTTTATTGTATTTTGCACTAGATTGTTGAATATAAAACATTTGGACAACTTCCAATATACATTGGGGTTTCAACCCAAAGAATGCATTACTGTCCCAAGCTCCTTTGTTGTGATACATCCACCTCCTTCCTTGTCAAAAAATCTAAAGGCCTCCATGAACTTAGACATAACCTCCATCCAATATTCCCTTAGTAGATAAAACCCTTCTCTCATTTTCTGACCATGCCAATCTACCCTCCATCCCATATTCTCTCATGAGCCTTATGTAAGGCACCATTTCATTCAAGGATGTGGATTTTAATGCCTACTCTAACCATATTTGTTAGATACTTTCCCCCTTTTCTTTCTTATGGTTTCTTGAGTTGGCCTCCTCTAAATATTCCCTACTCTCCTTAAATTATTTGAAAGGTATCCTTTTCCTACTAACCCCATTTTACCAGAGATCATCGACATGTCCCTTGAAATTTTGATTCGGCCCCATGAACTATTTTATGCCAGTGAGTCGAAAGCTTTAGATTTCTTTTTCACATATTCATTCATGACCAAACACTATACCACTAGTTCTAAGAATCTTGTGGTTACTATCACCATAATAAATGTATATTGTATTTTAGAGGAGATAAGAATTGTATATTGCCCTTTGGGACACTCCAAAAATAATTTGATGCACCCTATTTGTCTAACACTCTAGTATACTTTATGACCTTAATTCCCATTCCATGTTCATCCATGTGGATGCACTTTATGATCTTCTAGGACAACCTAATGTCCTTGTCAACTCCCTCTCATCTTCCTTGTCATGTTCTCTAGGACATGTGTATCCAACAAGAAATTTGGGAGATGAATGACATCAAGGTAGAAAATCAAGGGGTTTTCAAGTCATTTATTTAGGGTTCCCATTATCATAGTCCCACCATATGATTCACCCAATCCCTAAATTGGGGTGTAGTGCTATTTCAATGTATTTTTAGATGATCATGGTGGACCATAATTCCAGGTTAAATGTTATGACTCTTCATAGGATATTATTGCAGATACTTTAGGAGACACCTCTTTAGCTAAACGATTAAGGAAGGATTTTTACTTCAATATCAAACCATCAACCATATCCTCAACATTTGTCCCATCAACCATATCCTCAACATATCGAACCAACAATGAAGAAGACAACTAAGGTGAAGCATGGGAATCCTCTCTCGCCCACGTTGTTCAGGATATATATCAATCTATGAATGCCTTTAAACTCCACCAACTGTGAATCAATAAAAATTTTGTTTGCCCCATTGTCCACCAAGATGGATACACATTGTCATTGTGCCTCTGATTGCTAAAATTGTCAAAATTGGGATTTTCCATGTCAAAATTTTAATTCAAGACTGACCATGCATTGGAAGGCCATTAACACAATATTACGACATAAAAATAATTGACACAATACCAAATACAATACATATATTGAGTTTTGTCTCACAAGGTATCTAGATGCTAATTGAGCAAGTTCACACAAAGAGAGAAAGGCAATGTCATGATACATTGTTCAATTTGTAATCAAGAGCATTATCTTGGATAAGGGGGAAGTAACATTTAGTTTCTTTCTCATATACAAAGGAAAAATTATGAATCAATGTCAAAAGCCTTTTGTGAAGCAATGTTGTTGTAAAGGGTGTTAGAAAGCTTGCATTGTAGGCAAGGCCCTCACACCATACTAGATTGTGTTAACCAAAGCATGTTAACCATGTCCAATGAGTGACCATAAATGAGGGGTGTCAGAGTGGCTAATAATCATAGCTTATAGTGGATGATTGTCATTGTACATAACATCTGTGGTCCAAGTCATTTGTTTGGTGTGCAATATTGGTGAATCATTGTATTACATCATGGTAGCATATCTTGCCTTTTTTAAAGAAAAAGTATATTGAAAATAAATTAAGTTATGTCTCATGCAAATGTTCAATATTGTTGTGTTGTGAGTGGTTTGCATATTATATGTATCATATATCTATAATCACTTATTTCAAGCCTACCTTAAGAAATAAATGAAAAGGTGTAGGGCATTTTCATAATAAGGACTCCCACCAACTCCTCTCCTCATAGCAATCTTTCAAATGTTAACCCATAAATCAAACACATGCCCTTGTTTCTCTATTTTGGAAACCCTTGGACGGATATGACAATGAACTCCTCCCAACCACTTCTTTAACCATCTATTGAATGGCTTTGATTGGTATGTGTAAATGATTTTTATTGATTCCTGGAGAGGTGTGAAATCTAATTTTGCATTGACATAATACAAACACCAATCTTAACCCATGGTAGCCAAAATTTCAACCTTAAAGCTCTCTCATCCAATCTTAAATACTTCACTAATTAGTCAAGGGGTAATCTACTTAACAATATATTAAATATTAGAAGCATTCATATTAATTGAAAAAATAAGAATATTATTTAATATTAATTTATAATGCAGGTAGATGCCAAGTTGACATATGAGACCCCCTTGTTTGTGTGACAAGGGATGCTCTCCATTCAATGCTTTAACTATTTAATCCATGGATGTGTACATAGCTTAATTTGCATTGGATTGAATCATGTGACCTTTAAAGAGGAAACACTTTAACACAAATCGAACATGTAAATAGAAACTTAATTGAATATGTATCAAAGTTACTTTGAAAGATGCATGGAATGCTTAATTTTGTATAGAAGCAAGGAAAAACTTTAAGGGTTGATCACAACAAACATGTATGGTCAATTATGATTATCATAGGTATATTAGTTTGGTTTTCCCAATCCCAAACTTGCACACTTTGTTACTACTGTTAAAGGCATGTCATGATGGTTTACTGGTGTAACATCATGTACATTTAGTTGTGCCTATTAAAGGCATGTTAGTTCAATGACAAAACCAATGGTTTGTCAACTTGGTTAGCTTAGTGAGCTATGTGTTAATCATCTCAATGAACAACATATAATGTCAAATAGCTTAGCCATTAACATGCACATTCCATTGTCACTATTAGTGACATGTTAGGTTGGATATTAATATGTATTTTTGATTAACATTATCTAGGAGATTAACTAAATCAACATGCATGTTTGACTACAATTGTGGGAGATATGTTAAATAGGTCAAACCCATCAACAACATTTATGTTCAATTGCACATGTTAGAGGCATGGCAAAATGGTCAATTGATTAGTAACATGTACATTTTGGTTATCACTCTTAAAGTTGTATTAGGTTGGTTAACTTGTTCAACGACTTGTATATTTGTTTACAATTATTAAAGCCTCACTTGATTTTTTAATGTAGTAAATGGAGTGTAGGTCTAGTTACCATTGTCGAAGGCATGTTTTGTTGGTTAAATTAGTTAACATCATATACATTGAACTATGATTGTTAGAGCCATCCAAGGCTATTAAACCCATTTAAAGTAGTGCATAACATCGATGGGGGCTTACTTATTGCATTGTGTGTGAGTATAGTGTGTTATTTTTTTTTGTAAGTCGAAGATTTTTCATTAATCAAAAAGAATGTGCAAGGGTGTCAAAATACATGGCTTATATTTATTTATATATTTAATGTTATATGCCTTTCATTAAGGAGAGGAAACAGACTTTGGGGATAAGGGAAATGGTGTTGTATAGGGGAAACGTCGATCTCATCTATCTCATCTTCACTCTCCCTTCCTTGTCATTAGCATCCTTCTCCTTTTTTTCTTTATCCGCCAACACCAATAATAGACTTTTTGTTAAGAAGTAGCATTGGATGAGTCGGGACGAGGGTTAGAGCTCATATGTTTATCTTGGGTTTCTCCTTGGGGTTTCTGAGCTTACGTATCTTGCTTTAAATTCTTCTTAAACGTCCCAACAATATCCTTTCCCATCTCTTGTTCATGAAACTTCAGCTTGCTAGTACAATATTCATCCTAAATTTCCTTTGAAGATTCATGTCGCCATTTGGACCGAGGCCTATTCCTGGCGGGAGATTGGGAGGATATACATTTGTCAACAGACCTTTTTATTGTTGTCCCATGCCACCCCAAAATTTATAGCCCATGTTTGTAGCCAAGATATACCCTCTTCCAAATGTAAACTATTTATCAGATTGATAAAAGGAGAAGACTGAGCTCTTCCATGAGCTTTTATTTGAAGATGAGAATGACAGTGAAATGTTCATTTTTAACTGTACACCTAAAAAATCTTAGAGACGCTTCAAGCTCACTGGCTTAAAATCTAGACTCAAACCATGGTAGAATGTGACATTTTGAAGCATGCCACTCTAGTCCCTTTGTCAAGGAGTGACATGACACCTTTTGTAAAAGAGCAACAAGAGATTGTCGCCTCTTGCCCCTTTGAAAGTGGTGCAACCTTTTAGAAAAAGGGTAAATGTCTAAAAACATCATGGAAAATGGTTTCCAAAAATTTAAGAATGATTCCATTTTATTGAATCACTACTACAAGAGACTATCGCCTCTTCCCCCTTTGAAAAAGATGAAACTATTTAGAAAAAAGATATATCTGAAAACATCGTGAAAAAAAGTTTCCAAAGAATTTTAAAATGATTCCATTCCATTGAATCACTACTACATGAATTCATCTTAAAATTTCATTTTATTTATTAAATTTATCATAATCAAAATTCCCCATGGAAGACATTGAGAGGCATTAGAAGATATACATATTTTTTTTCATAAGAGCTTGTTAAAACATACCATGGCAATTTAATAACTTTATTTAAGACATTTTGTCTGCTGTGTACTAGTCACCAAATAAAATTTTGAGGTGGGAAATGTCGTTTTTGTTCAAACCCTCAAGGAGCACCTTCGAGGAGCTTTCAAAGAATGAAAGAAGAAAAATGGGCGACGCAATTTTGTTCATACCCTGGATTTTTGAATTCTGGAGAAGGTTTCAACAATTTTGTTCAAACGATGAATTTTGGAATTCTAGAAGAGTTTTCAGCACTGGAGACCAACGTTTTGCTACGAGTATCCTATTTTTCCCTTCCAGTTTGATAGAGGCACGAGATTGTTGGGGTTTTGTGTAGGGAATGGGGCACCTAACTGGAACTTGTGCGGCTTCTTGATTTCACTATGGAACCCCAGACCCACATAAGGTTCAAACAGTGCTTTTCCTTTCCATCGTCACCCAAAAAATGCCCCTCTCTCTCTGTATGTTGTCGTCTTCTCCTCCAAGGCAGTGAAAGAGGTTGATAGACCTATTCCAGAAATTCTAGACTCGAGTAACTAATGAAAAATCTTTAGTTGTTGGACATCCCCTTCAAAATCATACATTTTCCCTAGCACAGGTAGCAAAAACCCCTCTGAGGCTGCTGCAGCAAAGGCCGTTGATAAATCTGGGGAAGAGGGAAAACATTCATGGAGCCCGTCGACCCGCTAAGCCTTGGGAAAGAACTTTCGATTGTATCCATTTCTCGCAACGGTAAGTCCCTATCTAACTCCAGTTCTATTATCAAATTTCTGTCTTTGGAAGATTTGATGTTTATTGAAACTGGAGTAAATTAAAGGAAAGGAAAAACCATAGTAAATTAAATTTAGTTTCAATCCATCAAATAAAATAGACTTCTTTGACTAAGACTAATTCTATCCTAGCTTTAACTTATGGAATGCAAATTTGGGAGCTATGTAAAATAATGTGTAGCATGCACCGAGCATGGGTACTAGAAATTACTAATTAGAGTATATAAAGGTTTTTTAAACCCAAGATGTAAAAATGATATCAAAAGTGATGGCTATAGGCTAAACCCACGTGTGTGTCCTGATTGCCTCAATGAGTTGATATGAGAAGAAATGTTGAGATGCATTTGGCTTAGACACCAATACCAATCATACCTATTTAAATGAGATTTTAGAACATTGTGTTTCAGATTTCAAGATCCTTGAAATGATCTTTATTTGTCATGAACCCCCATTCCTTTGATACCAGAATCTCAGAGATGCACAAAGGTTGATCCCTTACCTTCAATAAGCATCTACCCAATGGAAAACCACGAACACTATTTTTCAAATCCTCTTGATTGATGTCCAAGTGCCAAGGATACTTCACCTTTTGTAGCCTTTTATACTTCTCTGTGAGACAGACAAAGCCCTAATACAAGGCTGAAGGCATGTCAATGAGCTCAAGAACAATATTATATATATGATCTTAGATGCTAGGAACTTTATAGCTTCAGATATGATTTTATATAAACTTGCAACAGAGAAGGAATTCTGAGTGAGACACTATCTCCAAACCAAATTCAATTCAAGGGTGATTTCATAATAGAAAATTTGACCCTAAAGAAACCAAAGCTTCCTGGCTGTAGTCATGACAAAAGTCCTTAGATAAATATCATTTGACCAACAATTTTATAGAGAGCTCTATCCTAGAGATGCCTTGATTAATTGAGGAGGCCTTGATCTAATTTCCTTTCTAGGATTTGCAACCTAGAATTTTGCAGTATGAGTTTTAGTGCTTCATGATGACTGATCTTTGAAGAGGAAGGAGGTCAGTGTTGTTAGAAAAATTATCATGATTTATTTCTTCCTTGCTTGGGCTTGCCCTCACCTTAGCTCTGATACATTTCCCTCACCTTAAATTTGATACCATTATGGCGGGGGAAGCTAAACATGACAACAATAGAGGTAAGAAGTTGTAGATTCCTGTGTTGTCTATCCTTTAGCTTCTAGAACATCATATGTTTATTGCCAATTTCTGCTAAATTTAAAATTGACACACTGATCTGAGAAGAGGGTTTGCAATGCTAATAACCTCTTCTTCAGTCCATGTTGGCACACTCAAGTCTTGTTAAAGGACCAATTGTTTCTTGTGAAAAATTCGAAGTAGACGACAACATACAACATGTTTTATGAGAATCAAAACAACTTCTAGAAGTGCTATGACATTAATCCAACACTATGTTTATAAACCAGTTCATACTAATGGACACAAGATGTGTAAAATGTATTCTTTAACAAAAATTTTCTCTGTCGGTTGCTTTAAAGCTTACAACATTACTCATATCTTGAAGAAAGGGTACTTGCTTCCCTTTCACTTCATACGTATATGAAAACCCAGTTTTGTAAGCACCTATAACCATGAATATTATACCAACTCCCTATGGTTAGTGCATCAATAATGTAAGTGTAACACTCATCCATGTGGTAGTCATAAGGCATTTAGGTAAGGTTTTACTAACACTGGCATCCCAGACCATTAAGATCTATCCATGGCCTCAAATTGATGTATTTCCTTTACTCAATAGAACACTCATCATTTCTCTCCCCTAATCATCAATTTTTTTCTCTTCATTCTAAATGAGAAATCAATCAACAAGTCACCATTTTAAATGTTAGATCACAATATGTTTAGCTTCTCTCTTGTGCTTACACTCTAGTATTCTCGCAGCTTCAGAATCGTGAATCTTAAACACAGTCTCATGATGTGCATTCAGGGAGGCATAATTCACCCTTGCTTTCCATCAAATTATCCCTCTAGCATTCCCTTTACCTTTACATGCCTCAATGCAAGGCATGCCAAGTCGATTCCTGCTCAGTTAAATTAGTTAGTTGAGGGGCATCATATATACCCAACGCTGCCTACCTGTTCTTCCTCTTCCTATGTCGTAGTGTATGAACAGTCAGCCAGACTAGTGAGGATCCCCATTTATAATAACATCTATGTTGGCATCTGAATCAGAATGATGTGTTTCCCTTAATTATATGTTTTGGTTTTTTAACCAAAAAGGCTAATAGAGATAGAGACCCTCAGATCTGTCTACTTCCGGCCACTATGCTCATTTTCATCTAAGTTTTTACCATGTCAGTGTCCCTTTCTTTCTCAAAACTGCATGAAATCAGTTGACCTATCCATTTTGTAATGCCTTTGGTAAATTTTTCTATCAAATGATCTAAAGTATATATGAGATCTAAGGGTTTTTTAGTTTTTGCTAACTTCATATATTTCTGCTAACCATGATATGGGTTTGTGTTAGGCCCCTATACTACTAGTGTAACCCCTTATTGTTATTAGTACAACCCCTTTATTATATTGATGTATCCATGTAGTGCCCATATTGTTACTATTGTGCCCCATATAAGCCCACTATTGTTATTATTGTGCCCTTACATTATTATTGTTATGTTGGCTCTAATTATGTTATGACCCCTTAGACTCCTATATAGAAAGGAGGTATTTTCATTTGTATCATCCAAGAATTGTTCATTTATG
>APFE031386121.1:22986-33896 GCA_000404065.3 Pinus taeda
CCCCTCGAAGAGGCTGAATTCTAAGGCGTGGATCTCTCTTTTCTATCTTTTTGTGAGCTGGTTTCATAACAGTTTGATGTAGAGGATTATTATTGTGTAAGGGTTGCATTGCTCGATATCTGTTTAGGAGGAGCAGAAGGAGAAAAGTGGTGCTAGGGTTGAGAGCTAAAGATGCCTGTGAAAATAGGAGGTGTGTGGAATGGAGGGTGGAAGGGCTACCAGTGTGGTAGAAATGGAGGATGGGGAGGTCGGGATTTTCATCATCAAATAGTTGTGGTGGGATTCCTTGTTATCTTTGTGGTCATGCCATTGGTTTTTTTGGTAGCTAGGTTTCATCAATCTGCATCTACATTTGCAACTGGTAAGCTTCTTCCTTCCCTGCTCCCTTGTTGGTAAGCTTCTTCCTGCCCTCCTCCCTCGCTGCTAAGCTTCTTCCTACCCTCCTCCCTCGTTAGGTTGCTTCTGTCTCTTTTTCTCGGGTGGGTGAGTGTTTAATTTATCTTTATTGGCAATCATGCCCTTTCTTAATCTGGTAGTATTATAATGAAGTGTAGACTTCTTACAACATTCAAGTAAGATCTCCATTACAATGAAGTGTAGTCATTTTATACTATTTTAGAAAGATTCCTTTCATTGAGAACCCATTGAACAATGCATTTATGTGATTTGAGCCTTGGCGGGGAATTATCATCACTCCCGGTTAACCATTGAACCAAGACCCCATGGACCTGCTTCGAAATTTGACTTGCCTTCACCACCCCCAATTAACCATTGAACAAAACCCTCATGGAACCACTTTGGAATTTGATTTTCCTTTTCTCTTTTTCGCAGGATCTGAAGGCACATATGTTATCAAACTTACTTTCCTCACTTATTGTCAAAAGTTTATCACCTCTAGCATTTTTCCAGACATTTTGTGAGTTTTCTTTATAGGTTTCCTTTCATTTGATATATGTGAAGCTGTGAACTCCATCTCTGCATTAACATTGTATAGTACCTATCAGGAGAAAGATTCAAAGTTTGTACCTCTCTCATGCAAGAGAAAAGGTTTTACCAACTGCCCCTAGGGTAATTTGCCTTGCCAAAGATAATCAAGCCATTCATCCCGATAGCAAGAAATAACAATTTTATTTCCATTTTTTAACAAAGGGAAATGCATATGACTGGTAAATTCATTGGGCAACTGCTCGGTGAATTCGTTGGGCACTCCTCATTCTGAGTAGAATGGTACTAAGTGTGTGCTGGATTCTGCATAAGCTAGATGGGTATTATAAGAATATATTTGTTAAGGGTTCAGTTCAACATCTTACTCATGGGAATTAAATCTTGTGGGAATTGAATATGGGTGGGAAGGGTAACAATAATTCTTCCCGTCCACTCATTATCCAAGCCAGACCCAATTTACATCCATAAATCTAAATCCACTTCTCATCAATCAAGCTAAAACTAGTTTTGGTCCACCCAACCTAGACCTAATTCACAATGACAATTTTTTTCACTAACTACTTTCTACGATACATATCATTTTCACACTATTCCCACAGTGTCCAGAGCACATTGGCCAAAAAAAACAATAGATATTATACACACCATTTTATTATTGATGTGTAATGAAATCTCGATCTTAGCATATGCATGATAGAAAAGCAACCCCCTTTTTAGCGTTTCAATATTTTTATAGATATTCTTCTCCATCAAGTCTCTCTACTTGACCTTTTATGCATTTTTTATCATTTAAAACAGCAGGGCACAACTTCTCAGGAGATGGATCTATTAGAACGGTATTCTCTTTCGACATCTTGAAAACCAATTCTATTTTTCTATGGCCATTTTGTTCTTTTTCAGGATCTGGGCAATGCACTTGTACTTATGTTACTCTAATCCCAAAAAATAAATAATGTCCCTAAACTGAAATTTAATTGACCTGAGTGGATTGAAATAGAGAGGAATTATTGAGGATACTGGAGCTCTGTCATATGTTTAAAATCGCTTTTATCTATTTATCTGTGGGGTTCACAAGAATAGGCAGATGACTGGAGAAAGCAAAGTTTAATAGAGAGCATTGACCCTCTCTTCCCAAAGGAGGCAAGTATTAGAAACCTTCTACATTTAGATATATTAAATTTGATTTCTCCCCTATTGAGCAGAGAATTGAAAATAAATTTCACTTACTGGGTAGGTGATTGATGTCATAACAGCTATCAGAAATTACTGGGGAACTCTAAACTTAAATATGGTTGGACGGAATGACTTATCTTCCTCATGAGTATTGGAAAATCCCTCTGAAGTAAACCAAAGGGATATTACTAACTCTGAGGTATGATTGGTGAATATTTTTGTTATTTTCTCTATTGAACATGTAAGGAAACCTACGTGATGATGATCTATGTAGTTGAGTAGGGTTGTATTAAGTAAGAAGTGAAAACTGACATTGGCAGGGGTGCTTCTCTATTTCTAACAGTGTACATCAAGAAGAGGAAAACGACTTCTAGAGATAGCTCAGAAAAGTTACATTCGTAAGAAGATGGTGTGATCTTCAATGAAGAAGGCAAGGAAAATACTGAGGGGGCTAAAATGAATGACGACGTGCAGAAAAAAACTTCCAATGATGAAGAACTTCTTACAAGGTTTCAAGAGGATGACAAAGGAAGTGAACATCGAGACGTCAAAGAGAATGCTCTTGATGGTGAGTTTTGATTTTCCCTGGTTAACTGATCTATGATGTTGGAAGCCTACTATAAGGTAATGTCTAGTCAAACTCCTAAGACAATGGTTGTTGTAATATAGACCATTTGGAGTTTGAAGAAAGTCCAACAAAAGTTTCGCGGAGGGTAAAATTCTTTGCTGCACTAGATCGCTACTTTTTGTTCTCATGGAAAAGGGAATTGTTATATTATTTTCCAAAATCCTTTTTGAATGTTACTTCTCCAATAGAGAAATTAATATTTCTTAGATTTTAGCATAGTATGAATTAATTTATAGTAGTTTAATGCTTACAACAATTGAGACAAAAGAGGAGGGAGAAAAGGTCAATAGAGCTGATTCAACAGGATGAAGAAAAACGAGTTGAGCTTGAAAACACAACAATTAAACGTTCCAAGGAGGTAGATCCTGCTGTCGTAGGAAAATACAGCATTTGGAGGTGGGAGAATGAGAATGAGAATTTTGACTCCACTATTAGATTGATGCGAGACCAACTGATCATGGCTAGGGTGTATTCAAGCATTTCCCAGGCTAGGAATAATCTAGATTTATACCATGAATTGATGCTTCGTATTAAAGAATGTCAGCGTACATTGGGTGAGGCTAATGCAGATTATGATCTACCTCAAAGGTAATAGTTTTCACATTGGCTACTTCTAAATCTAGAGTAGTAAGTGCTTCCATTTTCATTTGGTGTTCATATCCTTTGTTTATTTTAAAGTTGCAGTCTGTGTGTCAACCTTTCTACTTTTCATTCTCTTTTTCATGGCGAATAATTGATATGAATGTTTCAGTGCACCTGGGAAGATCAAGGCTATGGGTCATGTCCTATGCAAAGCTAGAGAACAATTTTATGACTATGGGATAGTAACAAAGAAGTTGCTTGCCATGCTTCATTCTATAGGTGAGCAAGTAAGGACCTTGAAAAAGCAAAGTACATTTTTAAGTAAGTTGGTAGCAAAGACTGTTCCTAAGGGCCTGCATTGTCTTTCCATGCGATTGACCATGGATTATTACTTGCTTGCCCTTGAAAAGCGAAATTTCCTTAAAAGGACAAGTTGGAGGATCCAACTCTTTATCACTATGCATTATTTTCTGACAATGTATTGGCTGCATCTGTGGTTGTGAATTCAACTGTCATGAATGCTAAGGTGAAGTGTTATGAATTTAAAATACTCTAAAGTTTGGAAGTCCAACAATTTTGCTGCATTTTACATTTAATTTTTAGATCTCATTGTAGGTGATTTACTTCTGTTTGCAGGAATCTCATAAACATGTATTTCATCTCGTCACAGACAAGTTAAATTTTGGGGCCACAAAAAAGTGGTTTTTATTTAATCCCCCAAGGAAAGTTGCGATACATGTAGAAAATGTTGATGATATTAAATGGCTCAATTCCTCCTATTTCCCTATGCTTCACCAAATTGAATCCGCAGTGATGAAAGAGTATTATTTCAAGTAGATAACTTGACTACACTCTCAGCACGTTCCTCCAATTTGAAATATATAAATCTAAAATATTTATCCATGCTAAATCATCTTCGTTTCTATCTTCCACAAGTTTATCCCAAACTAGACAAGATCCTTTTCTAGGATGATGATATTGTTGTGCAAAAAGATTTGACACCCTTGTGGTCAATAGATCTTCATGGAAAGGTTAATGGTTCAGTGGAAACTTGTGGAGAAAGCTTTCGCTGGTTTGGCAAATACCTTAATTTTTCCAGACCACACATAGCCAAGCACTTTGATCCTAATGCTTGTGGTTGGGCATATGAGATGAATGTATTTGATCTGAAATAATGGAAGAAACAGGATATAACTGGAATATATCACAAGTGGCAGAACATGGTAAATGTGTAGTGTGTTTATTTATGTTAATTCCTGTGATGCTTACATTAAAGTATTTGAGGTAAATCTGAAGTAATTAGCTAGAAAACTTAATGGGTTTTTCTTTGTTCGATTTCTAAGTTTTTCTTTTATTGTATGTCAGAATGAGGATAGAGTGTTGTGGAAGCTTGGAACACTACCCCTTGGATTTTCACATTGGCTACTTCTAAATCAAGAGTAGTAAGAGCTCCCATTTGCATTTGGTGTTCATATCCTTTGTTTCTTTTAAATTTACAGTCTGTTCGTCAATCTTTCTGCTTTTCATTCTCTTTTTCATGACCGGTAATTGATATGAATCTTTCAGTGTAGCTGAGAAGATTAAGGCTATGGGTCATGTCCTATCCAAGGCTAGAGAACAATTTTATGGATGTACAAAAGTAACAAAGAAGTTGCAAGCCATGCTTTAGTATGCAAACGAGCAAGTAAGGACCTTGGAAGAGCAAAGTAAATTTTTAAGTCAACTGGCAAAAAAATCTATTCCCAAGGGCCTGAACTGTCTGTCCATATGACTGACCATAGATTTATACTTTCTTCCTCTTGAAAAGCGATAATTTCCTAAAAAGGAAAGTTGAAGGATCCGACTCTTTATCACTATGAATTATTTTCTGACAATGTATTGGTTGCATATGTGGTTGTGAATTCAACTGTCATGAATGCTAAGGTGAAGTGTTATTAATTTAAATTACTCTAAAGTTTGGAAGTCCAACAGTTTTTCTGCATTTTACATTTAATATTTGGATCTCATTGTAGGTGATTTACATGTGTTTGCAGGAATATGAGAAACATGTATTTCATCTCATCACAGACAAGTTAAATTTTGGGGCCATGAAAATGTGGTTTTTATTTAATCCCCCAGGGAAAGTTGTGATACATGTAGAAAATGTAGATGATTTTAAATGGCTCAATTCCTCCTATTTCCTTGTGCTTCGCCAACTTGAATCCGTAGCTATGAAAGATTATTATTTCAAGGTAGATCACTCGACTACACTCTTAGCACGTTCCTCCAATTTGAAATATATAAATCCAAAATATTTATGCATGCTAAATCATATTCGTTTCTATCTTCCACAGGGTTATACCAAAATGGACAAGATCCTTTTCTTGGATGATGATATTGTGGTGCAAAAATATTTGATGCCCTTCTGGTCAGTAGATCTTCATGGAAAGGTTAATGGTTCAGTGGAAACTTGTGGAGAAAGCTTTCGCTGATTTAACAAATACGTTAATTTTTCCAATCCACACATAGCCAGGCACTTTGATCCTAATGCTTGTGGTTGGGCATATGGGATGAATGTATTTGATCTCAAAGAATGAGAGAAACAAGATATAATTGGAATATATCACAAGTGGTAGAACACGGTAAGTGTGTAGTGTGGTTTATGTATGTTAATTCCTGTGATGCTTACTTTAAAGTATTTGAAGTAATTCGGAAGTAATTATCTAGAAAACTTAATGGGTTTTTCTTTGTTCGATTTCTAAGTTTTTCTTTTATTCTATGTCAGAATGAGGATAGAGTGTTGTGGAAGCTTGGAACACTACCCCCTGGATTGAACGTTTTATGGCTTGACCCATCCTTTGGACAAGTCTTGGCATGTGCTAGGTTTAGGATATAATCCTAGTGTGGACTATTGAGAGATTGACAATGCAACTGTTGTTCATTACAATGGGAACATGAAACCTTGGTTAGAGCTAGCAATGATGAAGTGCAGGACTTACTAGACAAAATATATAAAATATGATCATCCTTTCTTACAACCGTGCAATATAAATGAATAGTTGTGACCTCAATATTCATACTGCAATAGATTGTGAAATGTAAAGTGTAAAGGCCCTTGATTCTGGTTGATAATTCATTCCAATTCATTTGTTTTTGGATTTCCACAGAAGGTTTCTACTTTATGGCTTAATGAGTCAGGTTTTTCGAGGTGCAGTGGCCTAGCCAAGTTTAAGATCTACAAATTTTATGTCCTCATTGTATTCCTTCATATTTGGAAGTAAACTCCTATATAAGTATTCTTGTCTTTGTTAGTTAATATTTCTCTTTCATCAAGTAATTACACAAATTGTTCTTCCAAGAACACAAAGAAGTACAAGACACAAAGATTTAGGCTTTCAAGGTAGGGAAAAACCTCTCAATAGGGGAAAACCCAACAATCCTCCTCTTATTCAATTTATTCAAAATGAGATATCCAACACAAGACCAAAGAGTCCCTCCAAGTCAGCCCTACTCTTTAACTCAAGGTCAATAGTTGAGTCTCTGCCTAGTCAAAATCAGAAGCAACTTTTGAATTTCTATCCTTATTGCAGGTTTAGTCTCTTATTATAATACAGTGACTTCCAATTACAGATTCTTCACCTTCTATTTATGATCTTTGGCTACTACAGCAAACCCTTGACTCTTTACCATGGATATTCAAATCCTGTTGCAAATAGATAGCTTTAGGTTGAGATTCGGCTTAGTCATAGACTTCGGTTTCTTCAAGTGTTGTAGACTTATTTTTATCCTCAGTTTTTCTTCTCCCGTTGGACTACAGACTTCGAGATTTTTCACTTTCTTGGTTGCTACCCAAAAGAGGTCGAATATAGGCTAAAACGCCTGGATATCATTCTCCATGAGCTTTGACTTAACTAAACAAAGAGTGACTATGCCTAGATTGTTGCGTTTGTAATGTTGAAATGTCCTACAATCTTTTCCTGTGACAAGATGCAATAGCCCTAATTGAGAAACACTGAAAATAGCTCAATTCAGTGTTTAATTGCCATGACCAATTCCTTCATTTTCCCATAGCAGCTATGCTACAACAGTCTCACATGGAGCGAGGGTTAATTTGCACATGGACATCTGTCTTTTGAAAATGAAGTCAATGTGCTAGGCTCTCATCTAATATATGTTCCTAAGATATAATAAACTTATGGTGTATGAGTTAAAATCATTCTTACTCCTTAGTTATATTATATGTGCTCCCTATCTTTGTGCTCATGGCTGAAATAAATAACTCTCGATTGAATTTCTATTAGCATCATTCAGAAACTCTTGATTGATTGATGCTCTACGAAATGCATCAGCTCTGAGTTACTCATAATCCAATTTCTTGTTGAGTTAGAGATCAACTTCCATGGTTCTGGAGCTGTTGCATTTCCTCAAGGAGTTTCTAATTTGGTCTTGTATGACTATTAAGAATTTCTCTCTCCTTACCTGGAGTGTTCTTAAGCGTTCTTGGGTGGATTTATACTTACTAGAGCCGTTTGCCTCTCCCCTGAGCATTATTTTCATTTGTTGGGTTGATATTGAGCTCAATACTAGTTGTCTAAGAGGCCATAGGTACTAGACAAGGCCATACATAACTGTAGGAGATCATTGGCTTTCCAATTTCCCTTCATTCCCATAAATCGATCGAATACATGGGCGCTGAAATCTACAAGGAAAAGCATTCTTGATGTGCATTTATGGTAGAATGTAATTATATTATAATGTTGTTAAATTGAGATTCATTAATTGAGTGATTCAAATTATATGTTGTTCCATTGTTATTGGGAATCGTTACATGAGAACCCATTAACTACAATTATTCACCAATAATATCGAGAGGTTGTTCTGTACTAGAATGATGATTGTCTAGTATGATGTATAATGAGGATAAGGTTGACGAAATGAATGAGTAGAAATCGCATTCAAGGGGCAGTGTGGATGAAAGTTGTACTGTAGAAAAAGAAAATACAAGAGGATGGACAAATATGGACAAATTCTGATGAAGAACATGCAACATCAGCCAACTTTGATGAAAACACAAAGTGTGAACAGTTTGAGTTGTCTGATTTCACACTTATTGCATATTCAACTGGTGGATCTGTATCTTCTTGTATTGATAATATCGAAGATCAAGATTACATGCAACAATGTATACACACTTTTACCTTAAGTCAAAGTGTTGGGAAAAAGACCCTCAAGGAAAACTCCCCTGAGAAAAGTATCAAGTCAGTGAGCAAAAACTATTGTAAAGATGCTAGCAGTCAATTGTCTGAGGGTGAATTTTGGATGCCTTTAGAAGAAATAAAGATTGTATCCTACAATCCAAAGGATCTTCTGTCAGCTAAAAAGGGTATGCTAATAAATGCTTATGGGAAAAAGGCACAACACATTTATCTTTGGTTGGGAGCTTATCCATATTGCCCATGATGTAAATAGTTATAATGTCATGTTGAGTAGATTTTTGGCACACCTTTAAGAAGGTATCATTATCGAATGGGGGATAGAAATCTAAAATGTTATCCATTGAATTAGATATAGGATTATATTTGTCTAGATGGGAACATTGATATAGTTTGAGCTTGTAGGAATTAATTATTGGAGAATACCCTATTGCAGAGGAAGCTTTGGGTTGAATGAAATTTGATGAACCTACTGTAAAATATGTGAGCTAATTTTTTTATTTTTAATATATTTTTTCCTTATACTATTTCTTATGATGGATGGCATATGATATGTAGGAATCTTTTCACTCTGTAGAAGATATTCATGGCCTTGTGTATGGTCGAGAAGATTCCTAAACTTAAATGATGACAATCTACTATTCAAAGTTAACAATGATATTTTGGATATTAGAAAGTCATTTGTATCATGCTTATGCATGGTACAAGCTTTATATCCTCTAGAAAAGATACAATAAATACTTAGCATAGAAGGATTTGTAGCTGATGGCATTATCTGGATTGTTGGCTGCCATTGTGAAATGGGATGAGGGAAATGTATAGAAAAATCATATTCTAGAAACCATTTATCTTTGGTTGGGAGTTTACCCATATTTCCCATGATGTAAATAGTTATAATGTCATGCTGAGTAGATTTTTGGCACACCTTTAAGAAGATATCACTATTGAATGGGGGCCAGAAATCTAAAATGTTATATATTGAGTTAGATATAGGATTATATTTGTCTAGATGGGAAGGTTGATATAGTTTGATCTTGTAGGAATTAATTACTGGAGAATACCCTATTGTAGAGGAATCTTTGGGTTGAATGAAATTTCATGAAGCTACTATAGAATCTGTGAGCTAAATTAGTTTTATTTTTAATATATTTTTTCCGTATACTATTTCTTATGACAGATGGCATATGATATGTAGGAAGCTTTTCACTCTATAGAAGATATTCATGGCCTTGTGTATGGTCAAGAATATTCCTAAACCTCAAATGACGACAATCTACTATTCAAAGTTAACAAAGATATTTTAGATATTAGAAAGTCATTTGTATCATGCTTATGCATGGTAGAAGCTCTATATCCTCAAGAAAAGCTACAATAAATACTTAGCATAGAAGGATTTGTAGCTGATGGCATCATCTGGATTGTTGGGTGCCATTTCTATTATGCCCTATGATCACAAGCATGGGGCTCACCATTTTGAGTTGGAGAATGAGAAGGAAAGAAGTTAAAGAATGGCTAGTCTTCTAAGTTTTGGGATTTAGTTTGGATTCTAAAATGCATACCAAAGAAGTGGTAAGTTATTTCAATGAAAAGGCTTAAGTTCATTTGTCACTGTCTGAGATGTTTGCATTTGTATAGGTTTTTCTGTTATAAATATTATATTTTATGCTTAGTTAAAGGAGTCTAATAATAATATGTTTTTTGGGTAGTTGTCACGCTGAATACTTCTATCTAAAGTGGTAAGTAATAGGTACAAAGATCATTAAAGATTTTATTTTTGAAATTAAGTCTTTCCTTGATGTTGCTGAGAAGTCAGAGCACACATATATTCTTCTAAGCACTTTTTATGCCTGTACAGGTTACCTCCCATATGTCTTTCCATATGTACCTTGTACCTTGTTACCTCCAAACTTGACAGTAAATGGTTACCTTCCATATGAAGAATTATCATCCATTGAGACATAAATCAATGTTTCACCTGCCAAAGGTCCCAATGTTCAATCAAAAGCAGTACCCATAGCAGCAACTACACCTCATGTCCTAGATCTTCTTGGTTATTTGATAGGTTTAAGAAATGCACTTGTCCCTAGAGATTAGTGAGAAGTAGGCTCTGGGTGGGTATTTGATAGTCAATTGCATTTCATTTTGTAAATAA
This sequence comes from Pinus taeda, assembly GCA_000404065.3. NCBI lineage: Eukaryota > Viridiplantae > Streptophyta > Pinopsida > Pinales > Pinaceae > Pinus > Pinus taeda. Next base: position 33,659 of record APFE031386121.1, read on the forward strand.
CTAATGGAAAAAATCGGCTTTATTGCTGTTAGATTTGAATTGTATTTACTATGATAAGCGTCAACCTTATTAAAGCAACTTGTGCTATTTGGTTAATGCTTTGTGCAGGCCTCCATTGCCTGTGTTATGAAACCAGCTCACAAAAAGATAAAAAAGATAGATCAACACCTTATAACTTAGCCTCTTCAAGGGGGCAACCTCCTTTACATTAGACAAATGAACAATTCTTGGATGATAT
>APFE031386121.1:33906-53618 GCA_000404065.3 Pinus taeda
TTTACATTACATAAATGAACAATTCTTGGATGATACAAATGAAAAGACCTCCTTTTCTATATATAGGAGTCTAAGGGATCATTATATAATTAGAGTCTACATAACAATAATAATGTAAGGGCACAATAATAACAATAGTGGGCTTCTATGGGGCACAATAGTAACAATATGGGCACTACATGGGTACATCAATATAATAAGTGGTTTGTACTAATAACAATAAGGGTTACACTAGTATTATAGGGCCTAACATGCCCCTCTCCTTCAAAAAGCGTTGTCCTCAACGCTTGAGTAGTTCTTGATGCTTCTGTATAAAATTCTTATCCTCCCATGTGAAATCTTCAGCAGGTAAGTTCTTCCACTTGATGAGATACACTGAAATTGATCGATTTCGTAACTGTTAGGTTCTTGTTTCTGTGACTTCTCCAGGTTCCAATATGATTTTTCCTTCATCTTCAAGGTCTAGCAATATTTTTTGAATTGGGATCATCTGCAACTTTTGAATGAGTGGCCACACATATTCGTCTTTCTTCCATTCATCCCTTGCATCGTTTATCCAATCTGGTTGGATAATAGAAATAGCACAAAGCAATGCTTCCACATCCTCACCCTTTCTTGAGAGTGCATCTGCAACAAAATTTTGCTTCCCTTTTCTATAGATGATGTCAAAGTCATAACCCACATATTTGTTATCCATTTTTCTTCTAAAGATAATATTTGTTCTTTAGATTCCTTCATGATACAAATGACAAGACCTCCTTTCTATATATAGGAGACTAAGGGGTCATAATATAATCAGAGCCGACATAACAATAATAATGTAAGGGCACAATAATAAAAATAGTGGGCTTCTATGGGGTACAATAATAATAATATCGGGACTACATGGGCACATCTATTTTGAGTCATTTTCCTAAGTTTCATTCCTGGTAAATTAGGTGCAACCATTGCAACCGGGTAGCCCAACACACACACTGCTACCAATGGTACTATTTCAAAACATATCTCCTGGACTACCAAATGCTCTTTTGTAGGTGGAAGTAAAAAATAATCAACAACTTGTTTGATATTTTAATGATAATATTTCATTTGAAGTTTTCTTCACTGAGGATGGCAGGATGGAGCGTGCAACATTTCTGGATGTAATAATGAATGATAGGATCTAAATTTTAATCTTTGAAAGTTTTCTTCATTGAGGATGGCAAGATGGAGCGTGCAACGTTTCTCGAGGTAATAATGAATGCTAGGACCATTCCCTCTCCGCCACTCTGCCCGCGCCTTCGACTCTGTTGGATTTTTTATACTTTTGGGTTAGAAGGACTGAGCAAGATGGACAAGTCCAAGAGATCAACAGGGGAAGATGAAGAGCACATAGACAGTGAGTTTGCTCTCTCCATTGAAAAGTTGCAGGAAATCCACGATGAGCTTGAGAGGGTAAGTTCTCATGCACTCTGAAAACTGCATTTTGGGGTTATTTCATTTTATTTAGTTATTTTTAAATTGGTTTTTTTCTTATCTTTTTTTAAAACATTTTGCCCATTCCTTTCACTATGTATTATTTTTTTGATTTATTGGTGCATCTGTGGATTGACTGAATTTTTGCTTGTCCGTGGGCTACTTGAGAATGATTTGTTACAGCCCTTAAGAGAGGGTTTGAGGAATAGAGCAATTTTTTCATTAAACCCACACTTCATCTTCATATTCTTTCACTCTTTTGGATATGGACATTTTCATTGGTTTACATATATTGTTTTTCCAATAGTGTCGGGCAAATTATTTCAAGGAAAATTTGAAACTAGAATATCCTCAAATTAGTTATTTCAGCTTTTTTTCCATATCCATTTATTGTTTTGGTGTGAGTTGGTAAAGCTCAAGATTCAACAAATGTAATATTTTAAGCGACAATTCTTGATCAGTTACAGTCTGCCTGTTTACATTAGGTTCATAATGACTTGGTGACCTGAGGCTCTCTCAGTGTAGTATGTCGCACTCCTAAATCCCTTTTGGTCTCAATTACAGTCTACACATTTATGATAAGGTCATAGTGGCCTGGTCACCTGGGCTACTCTCGGCCTAGTCACTGCCCCCAAAGGATCTAACAAGGTTGCTAGACTTAATGGCAAAAGCTCACAATTCTATTCGACACCTGCCCTTAGGGAAGGGTAGGCATGCCTTACCTATATGGTTGTTGACAGTTGGCTTATTCTTACATTTGTCTTTTTATTAGTTGCTGGAAAGCTTTCTTGGAGGAATTAGTGGATAGAGTTTAAGTTGGATTCTGGATGATACTCAGAGTATTCGTACATTACATATTTGTAATTTCATAGTTTCATTCAATTGAGGAAGAACCAGATTCATTGTATCACTTTTGTTTTCCCTTTCCCCACTTATATGGTGATGTTGCAGCTCGGGATTTTATTTTTTCCTTCTACTTTTTCTATCTGAGATTGAATCTAAAGTTTCCAGTACCTAGCAGAGCCTTTTTCTCTTCTATCATAATATGCATATATGTGTAAACCTATGTAGTTGATGAAATAAGTTTGGAGTGGATTGAGACAGTGATATTTTGTTGTGGCGGTGGTGATGAATCATTTTTTCAATTAAGCATAACATGTCTATATGATATAATGGAGAAAAATGAAAAACAAAGTGAAATTTTTAAAGGGTGCATTGATCTGCTCTCATTTGGCTATTCATCTCCAGTTATGTTGAATGTTAGAAATGGGGGCCATCTGCAAAACTTTTTTTCTTTCATGAGACTGCAGAAATTGGCCTCCAAATGAATTGAAAATGTCCTGGTGCACTCTGGGTTCTTCTATCACTAGTCCAACATGGGATGTTTGTATTCAAGTCATTCAGGTTCTTATATTTTTTAGTTATTATATGATGTCCAACTATGTGGAGCCTTCTACATGGGTAAATTGCACTTGGGTATTATGGACAATTGAGTCCTCAATTATTTTTCGTGCTTTTCCTTTCACTACAGGGTATTTAACATTCCTTACTGTTTGATACGGTGAGCATTAAATATCATCTGCCCTTCTTTGTGGTTTGCCTTTCACTATAGGGTGTTTAACATTCAATACTGTTTGATACGGTGAGCATTAAATATCATCTGCCCTTAACCATAAACCATACAAAAATAAAGCTTTCTTTATATATAATTTATTTGAATGAAAAAAAGGGAGAGAGTTGTTGTTTCAATTTCTCTAGCGTGGCATACACTAGACTCTGAAACACATCGTTTTTATTTTAAGAGAATAAGCATGCAGTTCATCGAATTAAAAATTGAATTATATCAAAGCTACAAATCAGAACACCTAATTTTAAAAATCCCCCTATCAGGGAACAACATGGAAATATGCTTATTTCCTTTAGAATCAAGTGTTAAGGCTATGATACGCAGCTTAATGTTATGAACATTGCAGCTTGTTTACATGATATTGCCATTGTGAAATAATGGCATTCTAGGAAGGGGTATCTTCCTTGTGTACAATATGAAACAAGTTCTTCCTTAGATATATCAAATTTTCTGATAATACAACATTCAACAATCATGTGATTCTGGATCCTATGAATCATAATAATGGGATACATAGGACTGAGAATTGACCATGGTTGGCAATGTCCTATCTCAGTAATTAGACAGGGAAGACTACAACCGAAGAAGGTGATGATAGCAATATGCAGCAGAAGGCCTCTGATCTGGGTCTTGTTCCAAGCATCTATTCTGTAAATTCCTCAACAGCACAAATGCATTCAGCCCACTTGTCCTAATAAGGTGTCCAACACTCCACACATCAACTTTAACCCCATGAACACCCCTAGACATCTCAGGAGCATGGTTGAAGCCACTAAGATTATGAGGATAAATCTGAGGTGCACCAATGGCATCCTCAAAATCTATTATAAACCACTTATTTGATTCAATGCTCTTCATCACGTTATCCCACCTGAGATCCCTGTGCATAAACAAAAGTGTGTGCAAAAACACCAGTGCCTTGGTCACAAATTTTAGAGCTTCCACAAGCTGTTTGGGTTTGGTGTTTGGGTTTGTTCATAGTTTGTAATTTTTATCTTTTCTCTTTAATTTAAAATCAACGACTATAAATGTAATTCTAAGGATTGCCATAACTCTTCACTTGGTTTGGTGTTTGGGTTTGTTCGTAGTTTTTAATTTTTATATTTTATCTTTTTTATTTAATTTAAAATCAATGACTATAAATGTAATTTTAACGATTCACATAACTCTTCACATAATTTTTTAAAGTGTGCTAGCTCAATGGAGGAGTGTCTGCTTTAGAAGGTAACATGAATTAATCAATGATTTTGTAGTTCATTTTTAATTATATGTTTTTTATATCGATTTATTTCAATGGTGAGATATTTTTGGATTCATTGTTTTATATTGTCTCTAAAGAGACAAAAGTGATGTTTAAATAAATTTTTTATTGTCTCTAGGGAGACAATAGCTAGTGTTAAAGACATATTGTCTCTAATCCAAGTGTTGTCTTTAGAGAGACAAAAATGAAATTGTCTCCTAAGAGACAATAATGATTGTGTTATATACTCTCTTTATAGAGACAATATTTTATAAGACAATAATCTTTAAAACAATATACTTGAAGACAATATTTTTTAAGGCAATAATATTTAAGACACTATTTTTTCAGAAAATAATTTTTAAGACAATAATTTTTTAGACACCTTCTTAAAGACAATATTTAAGACAATCCACAAATTTTTTTGTCTTAAGTTAAGACAACTTACCCAAAAATTGTCTAAAATATTGTCTTAAAACCCTCCTTTATGTAGTAGTGTAAACTAACTGTATATCAACACATAGCCAGTCCTAGATAAACTAATAATCTTGCACTCCATTTATTCTTTCCCATACCTGCCATGCAATAATAATATACTTAACCAAAACCAAAAGAAAATAAACCGATGACGCCTTTGTGTAGACGAAAAAGAAATCAAAATCATGAACCATGACATATTTGTGCATATACTACAATGAAGAAATATTTAACTACATGTACTGCACTGAAGAAATATGAAGCAAGATATCACATAAATATCTATAAATATGTAATAATAGGTACACTTAAATTTAATTAGATACATTTAAATGAATATATACATTAAATTTAATTTTGATTGATAATTTTTTATTTAATTTGTTTATTTAATTAACTATTCAATTAACTACTTATTAGGAGATATCACAATCCAACCATAAAATCATTAAAACAAAGTAACCAGGCAGGTAGGTTCTGCTCATACATAAATAAGAATTACAATATGCCAGCATCCATCTTCTTCTATTTATAAGTAAATAGAGTATTTGGCTCTAAACTAACTATATATCAACACATAGTCAGTCTTAGATAAATAGATAATCTTTGACTGCATTTATTCTTTCCCATGCCTAGCATGCAATAATAATGTACTTAACCAAAACCTTGAATTGATATGGGAATTCCTTATAAGTAGACTATTTGGCTCTAAACTAACTATATATCAACACATAGTTAGTCTTAGACTATTTCCCATACCTGCCATGCAATGACAATGTAATTAACCCTAAGGAAAATAAATTCATGACATATTTAATGCAAAAATTATTAGAGGTGACATATTTGTGCATATAGTGCAGTAGTGAAGAAAAAACGAAGCATAAATTTCAGAGAGGAAAACAAAAGCCACTTAGTATAAGTTGGTCTAGTTAAGTTGCCATTACCTGGTGTCATAAGTTTCTCTACAATTTTATCAGGCTGTTGTTGCCACCACCTTTCTTGTTGTTCTTGGTGTTGTTATTGTTGCTGATGACGGGATTGTTCATGGTGTTGTTTCTCTTGGTGTTGCTGCTGTTGCCGTTGTTGTCACCGAGGATGGGATTCCCATGAATCTGGGTGTTGGGGCCATTGACGTTCTTGTCACCGCTGTCGAACCTGCAGTCGACCTTGTTGTTATGGCCACTGATGTTACACCCTTCTTGTAGAAAATTGTTCATGTTGTTGGCTTATGGCTGCTGATGTTACACCCTTCGAAGGCAACAAGATTTCCACTTTTGCCATAATGTTCACATTGCTAAGTTACTGTTAATCAATGCTTAACGTTATTGTTAATATGAGTAAATCAATGATATCTCACAGATTAGAAATATACAACCATACCTAGAAATGGAGTAGGGCAAATTCTATAAGTAAGAGGTGAGAAATACAATTGCATAGCCTGCCTTATATAGAAGTAGGCGAACTCCAAACTCGGATTTGAAAACCATCTACACTCCCAACCAGGGTCAAGTTTTGAAGTTTTCATGTTTTAAATTTACATGAATGACATCATCAATCATGCAAAGACCAGCGTCACGAGGATGACATATTGTGGACGCCGTGTTGGGAAGACGAGATATTCTTTTTGAGATTGAAGTGTTTAATCATAAATGTGATTTCTTTAGTATTTGTGACTGTTCAAAAACTTTTACTTTTATCATGGGACTCACTGACCCTTTAGCATAATCTTGCAAGCAACCCTTTTTTTTGGGTGGACTTTTACCACAATCTTGCACGTGAATTCCTTTTTTTTGTTGGAATTTTACCATAAGCTTGCATGTGAATTTATGTATCACATCGGAAGGAAAATCTAGTGTGGTTATATGAAAATCTAGTGTATGTGGTATACTTTTTAATTATTATTAATAATAAGGTAATCTTGCATTGAATTTAGGTATCACATGTAACTCTATACTTACGAAGGAAAATCTATTGTATGTGTGGTATATTTTTTTAATTATTACTAATAATAAGGTCTTTTATGTAAGATAATAATATGTTTTTCTATGTAAGGTATTTTGGTTTTGGTAGTCTTATTAATAAATGTGTGTTTTTTTTTTAATTTTTTGAGAATTTATTTTAATAGAATCACTTTATTTATTATTTTCTTAGAAATGTATTTTTGGTGGTTAATGTTATTAAAAATGTATATAGTTTTATCTAGTATCAAGTGTCTTCATGTAATAATATTAGCTCGATGCATAATAAGATTACTATTATAGATATTTGGTGGCTATTGAAGATATTTTTAAGGAAAAAAAATTGAGTTCAAAATTGAAGGATTTACCCCTCAAATCAGTTGTGATGAATCTCTCATACTACTTTATAAACCATTCATTTGAACTTAAGTTGGGGTGGTGGAGAACCTATGGCCTGCCTCCTTATATTTTGTTTCAAGTTGAAAAGAGGTTTCATAAAGCCCTTCCTTTGACCCCTACGATTTTGTTTTTTAGGAAGGAGTTAGAGATTGTAAGTATTGTAGTCATTTTTAAAATTTCATGAATAAAGGTAGCCTTGATGATCTCATCCACAAATTAAGGCATTATGTTATGTAAGCTTATCCATGATTTGTAATTATTAGCACAAGGCACCATTAAAATCATGTCAATAGTTGGCATCTTCAATATACAAGTCTCAATAAAATCTATTCACATGTTGGAAGTGAATCCAAGGATTATAGAAAGACAAATGCGATGGGATGATCAAATTCATGTATACTTTGTGAAGAAAAGGCTGCAAGATATTTCAAAGATTAACAAGGTGTCACAATCATAACATAACCTTGCACTTGTTGAACCACACATGGTATGTTGAAGGAGAATGGTAGTTTTAAAAACCATTGGAAAAGCCTCCATGTACCACTCATAAATTGTTATGCTCTTGACCTGCAAGAAATTCCAGAATACCAAATATGCAAAGAAATACAACCCATAACATAGAACAAAATGAGAAAAACAACAAGTATTTTATTATTAGGAGATGAAAGCAGTGTTCACTTGCCTCTTCGAGGGGGAAACCTCCAACACTCCATAAAAAGATTTTAACACATGAAAGCTTGCAGAAATGAGGTTGGGTAGGCCCAAGTTGGTGCACAGTATGTCAAAAAGAAGATTCAAAGACTGTGAGTCATATTTTTTCCAAGTGTAACTTTTCCCTCTTTAATTGTACCTGTGATGCCCATCCAGCCCTAATCTATCTATGTAATCTGTTAATGTGTGTATGAGTAATGAGATAAGAATTTCAAATTTGAAATATTTTTTAAATTTAATAATTTCTTAATTTTAATATTTATTTCAAATATTTTATTATTAAATTAGTTGATTTTTCAATTTTAATATTTATTTCAAACATTTTAAAACAAAATGTTGATGTCCAAAATAAATTCACTATATTTGACGAACAAATTGCTCATAACAAACAAATTGCTAACTTAACAGACTTTTAAGCATTATTAAAATATTATCTTTTTGTAACAAACTTTATGTCCCTCTCAGCCAACGAGGTGATTTGTTTGTCAAATATAATTAAAAATATTGTAAAATTATCAAAATTACTCTTTGAAACTGTGAAAACTTGTCCAAGAGTCTGTTTTCAAATTCCAGCCCCACCTGGAAAAAGCTATCTCCAAAGGACTCAACGCGTGATCAGTGGTCTCCATTGTCTAATGCAACCCTCACATGTGGTCTCCATGTGGTGTTGTCGGTGGCGAGATGCTTCCCCTCTTTCACCAACGATATTCACGAGTCCCTTCATTTGATGGGTACGTCTGACGTGTTATGTTGTCGGTGATCAGTGGTCTTCACGTGGTGTGGTCAGTGGCGAGATGCTTACCTGTTTCACTTCCTAAGTCGCTTCCTTTGATCAGTAGTATTTCGTGACACATTATAACTCCTCTTTCTACCTTTGAAATCATATCATATCATGGTTACAAGATTCCAAAAATTTGTTGAACCTTGACTTTCATGTTTTCATTGCCGGCCACGCCCATGTGTTACCGGGGATAAACGGTACCGCCCCTAAACTTTAATGTGTACAAGATTCCATTAATGACCCGGCCCACGCCCCAACGTCCTCGACCGTGTCATATTACACGCCGTTACATTTGATACAGGACCGGCCGCCCACGTGGCGGGCCCCCTAGCGGGCCGCCCCAAAACAAGACGGAAAACCTTGTATGTCAGTACACCGCGGACCCGACCCCCACTCATATATTTTTTTGCCCTGTTTACTGATGCAACTATTTATTCGCACAGCTGGGCAGACCAGTTATTATTTCTTATCCTAAGAAAGAGAAAAAAGGAATTTCTGCACGCGCGAAGTGACAGAGGAGTTCTTCTTCTTGGATTTCTTCACGCGCAATGGGGCGGAAAAAAATTAAATATTTTTAAAAACAATATTTGTTCCGATTAAAGTGAAAAATGTAAATATTTTTAGTTTTTAAAAATAAGGTACAGTTTTAACTTTTTGTGATTATTGTTTAGAAAATTATGACTGGGATCATCCAGAGTACTATATTCATGAATAAAGGTAGTTTTGATGTTTCATCCACAAATTAAGGCATTGTGTTATGTAAGATTATCCATGATTTGTAATTATTAGCACAAGACACCATTAAAATCATGCCAATAGTTGGCATCTTCAATATACAAGTCTCAATAAAATCTATTTACATGTTGGAAGTAAATCCACGGATTATAGAAAGAGAAATGTGATGGGATGACCAAATTCATGTATACTTTGCAAAGAAAATGTTGCAAGATATTTCAAAGATTAACAAGGTGTCACAATCATAACATAACCTTGCACTTGTTGAACCACACATGGTATGTTGAAGGAGAATGGTAGTTTTAAAAACCATTGGAAAAGCCTCCATGCACCACTCATAAATTGTTATGCTCTTGACCTACAAGAAATTCCAGAATACCAAATATGCAAATAAATACAACCCAAAACATAGAACAAAATGTGAAAAACAAGTAGTATTTTATTATTAAGAGATGAACAAAGTGTTCACTTGCCTCTTCGAGTGGGCAACCTCCAACAGAGTAGAGCTCGATTACAAAATAAGACTCGATATATCTCAATGGGGAGTCTTTATCCTTTATATAGGATTCATACTTATTGTGACCTTCCCAAGCTATTGTCCTCGCATTAAAAATAATGTACATAGACTTTTAAAGAGATAACTAGTCACTGTACTATTTCAAAGGAGTTATTCTTCTTAGACACCCATGCATTGTGACCATAACTCCTCTTAGACACCCACTTATTGTGGCCTTGCCAAGCTATTATCCTCGCATTAAAAATAATGTACATAGACTTTTAAAGAGACAACTACTCACGTACTATTTCAGAGGAGTTATTCTTCTTAGACACACACACATTGTGGCCATAACTCCTCTTAGATACCACTTATTGTGGCCTTGCCAGGCTATTGTCCAAAATAGCAAGCTATGATGTCCTCCTCAATAAGCCATGACGTCTCATTACCTCCTAAAAGTAGTCGCTCCTCTCGAAATTTTCTTTCCTTTCGAAGTTTCCGTCTTCTCAAAGCCTTCTAGAGAAGCAATTTTGCTTATTTCTTTCGTAATAGGATATTGTAGATGAAGCTATGTTTGGAATGATGTAATATATTTTTTGGCTAATCCCCATTAAAAATGCATGATCAGAAATATAACTACTATGCTTATATGCATGCATGTTAGCCATTTGTTTGGTATATGCATATTTGGATCTATATTTTGAACGTATACAAATTATCCTTAATTATGGAAGTAGTGCTCATTGACTATTTCATTTAAAAAGAATAAATTGCAATGGACCTTAACCCCATTGTTGAATGGTGATAATTTTGTCAAAATATTAGAAAAACCATGAAGAAAGTCTACTTGGCTTATAGGGCTCCACTAACATGCAAAGATTGCATGATTGAATCCTATAATATCCCAACATCAAAATTTTAATGAGATATGGTACACTGTAGGTGTTCTAATGAAATTCTTGCACTAAAAACACCTAACACAATAAAGATCTAAGAATGGAGCCTCTTCTTTATGTAAATAAATAGAAACAAAATTACATGCCCACACAAGACCTACTAAATCCCGTGCCTTGGCATGTATGGCTGCCCATCAACAAAGAAATTAAATATATTGAAGCACAATCGTAGATCCTAGATGGATCCACTACACAAATTACCCCCATGGGTTTTCATACTTAGGATCAACTAGAACTAGCCTTGCCAAGTTCACAACAATAGCCAAATAGATAAATAACTCTCCTATCCCCTTTAATAGGCTTGATTGACTCTCTAGAGACTTTATTTTATTGTTTTCCCTCAAAAAACAAAGGCAAATACCATGGGCCAATGCCATGGGAAACTGCCACATTAAATACCATGGGAAGACTCCATCCACTTTGACCATATCCAAATATATATATATATATATAATATATATATATATATATATATATATATATTATATAATATATAATATATATATATATATATATATTAATATATATAGATATTACAAATCCTCCCGCCCAAAGATTGTTTGCCCTCAGGTAATCCACTTCCATCCACAAAAGAAGCATTTTTATATTGATACCAAGATCCCATACAACCCAATGTGTTATTCCATGCCTCCATTCTAAATGATCATGAATGGATCCTTCGATACTTGAATCCAAAACAATCCTTTGGTCAATCCTACCCCCAATGGATTCTCCTAGATCCTAATGCCACCTAAGTCCTAGGACATGTTGGTTATGACACCACCTCATCCCTCCATCATTGCTTGTGCTTGAGGGCCCAAGTTGCAACATGCCCTTGGCTAAGAGTATCCCGTCAATAGAGTTCCAACTCATAATATCTTGTAAATCCATCTCGTGGGAAGTATATAATGCATGAATCCCTGCACATGGAATAAATCTACCATGCTGATGTTGCCTAATGCTCAACACATGTTGCTCCACCCGATCACCCATCATGATCCATTTGTATAACTCTTCCTTGCTATCCCCAATGTATAATGGCAGGTTGGTAGAGCTACAAGCCTTATCTATGTACTCTTGTAGAGGGCTACTCTACAACTCCCAAATGTACTCCTCTTCCTGCCTTATGAGGGACTTGAGTCGTTCCTCAACACTAGACAACTGGGTCATTGATTCAACACATACCCCTATGAGATCCTCAAATTTTCTATTCTTCTGTAAGATAGTGTCTCAAGCTAACCCAACTCTCTACTTCAACATTGTAAGATCTGTCTTGAAATGCATGATCCTTTCCCAAAAGTCCTCTACTAGAAATTCTCGTGCCCTGCAGAATGTCTCTATATTTGACTGCACTAGATGCCCCATGACCACAACTTTAACTTGAACCTTTGTTTGACCCTCCAGAAATGGCTTATGCTGCATACTATATTTGTCATGATACGCCGCATGATCATGCTCATCATGTCGGTTTATTGTTATTGGCTCCTCATTTGGTTCTCCTAGAATGTCTTCTTTATGGCCTTTTTCACATGTGGGGATAAGTTGTCCACCCTCTTTGATTGTCAAACATGGATGTATTGGTGGACTGTTATCTATACCTGATTGTCCATACTCTTTATGGATGTTCTCTTGGATCTCTATAGACTCAACTACCTCATCATCAGGAGGAAATCCCTCCTTCCTTTCCCTATTTACTTTGTCAAATTGATTGATTATCATTGACCTATCCTATAAGTTTCTCTGAAAAACATGGTGTTGTTGCTCACCATTTGTACTTGACTGCTTGGATGCTTCATAGGTTCTCTCCTAAAAACGACTGAAACCAACTATGGATGAATCTTCATGATCTACCCTTGTTACCTTAGTTCATTATTGATGCATAGTCCTCTCATCCTTAGTTCATTATTGATGCATATTTTGTTCTTGCTTCCTCCATCAATCCTTATCAACTCCTACGTAGTGAGCACTCTTTTCAGTAATTTTATGTTTTTCCTGACAAACTTCTTGACTAGATCATAGGATCCCTGTGGTCCTTCCTCCAAATGGTCAACAATTTACATCTTAGTATCTTGCATATTTGAGCATGGCCTTCTAACAATAGAGGCACAATATTTTGCATGCTTGTTTTGACATGGTCTGAATGAGCTGATGTAATACTAGTGTAAAAGTTATGGAGCAACTAAAAGATCAACTCATCACATTCCAAATTTAGTATGAATGTGCCAAAGTTGAATTCTCCCATGACTGCTAAAATTTCTACATTAGTTCTAAAAGCTAGGAAGCATGATGTTATTCAATCCTTTAAGGCCTTCCACTATCAACTACAATATATCCCTCATACGATCATTATTGTGAAACAATACTTGGGATGTTAAAGCTATGATCTTGTTGGGACAAGAAGCAATTATGAGCTTGACCTCTTCACAAGGATGCTCTGAGAGTTTGGGTTGTATTAATGCAAGCATAGATGGCTTGAGATTCCAACTGAGTTTCCTCCATTCTGGTTGCCCCACCTCTAAGAGCCATGTGTCTAATTCCTCCAATTTCTGAAGGTCTATGGTTGACTTTGTCCATTGCATTTAAGATCCAAGTGCGAAGAACTTAGCTCCTCTTCCTTGTCCTTCCTTCACTTCCCATGGGAATTTTTGTTGCATAATGGCATAGACCATTTTTGAGAAAGAATTTCTATTCTATTATAAAGTGGTGTTGCTAAGAAAAGGCCCCATGCTTCTTTTATTTTATCTAGAATTTTGTCCAAAATTTTATGAGTGTTTTCTAGGGAAAGTCCCATCTCCCCTCATACCAAAGCATGAACACACTAATTCTCCAATGGATTTCACCCCAAGATAAGGTAAATACAAACTTGATTGGTAACAGTAAGATGATTGTACCACCTCCTTCCTTTCCTAAGCCCCTTTTTTTTTCTAACACAAAATCTCCTTTCTATCATCAAACTCCAAAATTTTACAAACCCCTTGTCAAACGCTAAAACCAATCAAAATTTTCAAAACTATAAACTGGTTTAGTCCATAACCTACCATCTTTCATGCTTTCACACTGAGATTTTTGAGCGGAAAATCTATCTAGATGGAAAGAGAATCAGTTTTCAGGTAAAGACTTAGATCTTCATATGCTAATCAAGATTTTGTGGACCCAATAATTATGCCCTTGTGAGTGATCAATGGATCATGTGCGACATTGAATTTGATGTTAGAGGTTTCAAATGTATAAGCATAAGACTATATTCGACAATGATAAACTCTACACAAATCCAACCACATAATGCAACATACTATATAACGAAAAAAGGCATAGCATCACTTTATTTAATTATGGTGACCCACAATGAAATCTTTTGATGAAATATAATTTACTCAATTCCGCAAAAACACGATGTCTTTGCCTCTATGACTAATGTGTGAGTGATCTTGATGTAGTGAGGTCAATTTATCTAATGTAATAAAACAAATACTTTGGTGTGCACCGAAAGAGGACCATGGTTGGCTCCTTGATTGACGATATGTAAAAATAATCTTGTCTCAACTATTAGGAGTGATGACAACTTTGGCTCCTGTAATGAATCAATGGTCAATGCCAGAAGCGAAGCCTATGAAACTTGCTCGACTCCTTCTTGCACTTAGAGGGTTGTGCTGACAATGCAATGCCTAGGCTATGTCCACTTCCTTTCACCTGGAATAGATATGTTTACGCTCAAATCCTTTCTCTGCTCAGACAGTTGTTGTGATACTGTTTTGGCAATGCGACCAATGCTCGGGCTATACCAACTAATCAACATGCAACACTCATACTCCCTTTCACCTTCCATTGAAATGAATCAGAGGATGAAACCAATCTAACACCTCTACTCATTAGATGGCTCGATGTTCATTTTAACACACAAAATTACCCTCCTCGCAACCTCGACTACTACTGAGAAACATCACCCTTCAGATCAGCAATGCGACTATTTGGTTATGAGTGCCTTGAATTCCCTTCTGTTAGTGGTATAGTCTCATGTGATTGATTCGATGGGTCTTCACAATTTTCGGCCGACCTGCTTGCTCTAGTGATTTGAATACTCCCTTTCATGGTGAGGTGCCTCCCGGAAGGTGAAACGGTGGATTAGACAATTGTTGACCTGATCCACGGCTCAATAATGTCGATAGAGTGTTTTGATGCAATCTATGCCTATGGCTATTGGTTCTATCCTTAATGGCCCTCAAATTCACTTGCTAAAGAAAAAATATTCTGCCCTCTCTCCCTGTTTAACTCGGTCCCCTTTGATGAATGTGTTATCACCAAAAATTGATCATCTAGCCTAATTTATTAGATGGATCAAAGTACACCATGTAAAGTCAATTTTACTATAGTAAAATTGCTTTCATTGTGAGAAATTACTTAATAAACCACCTTTGTTAAGTAATTTATAATTAAACCCATGAAGAATAATTAAATAAATCGCTATTTATTTTATTTTCTTCTAGGAATAATTAATTAAACCATTGTTCAATTATTATTCCTTGTCATATTTGACCCAATTATGAAAAATCAAAAGATAAATTATTACTTATCTTATTTTTCTCTAGGAATAATTAATTAATCACTAATTAATTATTATTCCTTGTCAAATTTGACTAAATCCCTTAGGAATAGTTAAATAAATCATTATTTATTTATTATTCCTTAACAAATTTCTTGAGATGATAAATAAATCGTTTATTTATTTATTATTTCTAAATAAAATTTTAAATACGTTTTCCCTCCTAACCAAACATAATAAAATATTCCAAGTGGTTATTCCAAGAATGGGGTTAATAATATTTTATTATTGCTCATTATTCGAGGATAACTCAATATTTTGTTATAAATAGAGGGGTTTTCCATTCATTCTTCACTTTCAGTTATTTTCGTTGTTGCACTCATTGTTGTAACTCTTATTATTTTCATTGCCGCACACCATTTCTCTGCCATTTGAGTTCCCATTAAGCTCAAACATTTTATTTGTTGGGTTTTCACATTATAGAGGAGAGAGACTCTACACAGGCTGAAGACGTTTTAGGATAGACAAGAACCCATCCCATAGAGGGGGACTGTTAAAATTTATTTGTTCCTTTCACACGTGTTATAATAAAGTATATTCTTTGTATATCTGGTTTCCATTGGATGATTGGAGTTATTACTGTTTCTTTTTGTTGTTTAACTATGATTGTGCCATAGGTCAGGACTTTGCTAGGTTTTTATTCTATCATTTGCTACAAATCTACAATGTTTAGTAGCCATTTATATTGTTCAAACTGTTTGTCATCCGTAGTCTTAAGTGGGTTCTTTTCATACATATTTGAGATGAAAACACTACAACAAAATTGGCAACTCCATTGGTTTTTCACTTTAGATCCAGAAACTTGGGTAACCTTCAGTTTTCAGGTTAGGGTTTCTTATTTGTTTAGACTCTTAATGTTATTTACTAGCTTTCTAACCCTAGATATGTCAAATTTCTAACTTCTACAAGTTTTCTGGTCTTTTCTGCATGTCACAGGAACAAGCTGCAACAGAGATGATAGTTTTTTGATAAAGTGTTTTGATGCAATCTATGCAATCTATTATTTTCATTGCCGCACACCATTTCTCTTCCATTTGAGTTCCCATTAAGCTCAAACATTTTATTTGTTGGGTTCTCACATTATAGAGGAGAGAGACTCTACACAGGCTGAAGACGTTTTAGGATAGACAAGAACCCATCCCATAGAGGGGGACTCGTAAAATTTATTTGTTCCTTTCACAGGTGTTATAATAAAATATATTCTTTGTATATCTGGTTTCCATTGGATGATTGGAGTTATTACTGTTTCTTTTTGTTGTTTAACTATGATTGTGCCATAGGTCAGGACTTTGCTAGGTTTTGCTTCTATCATTTGCTGCAAATCTACAATGTTTAGTAGCCATTTATATTGTTCAGACTGTTTGTCATCTGCAGTCTTAAGTGGGTTCTTTTCGTACATATTTGAGATGAAAACACTACAACAAAATTGGCAACTCCATTGGTTTTTCACTTTAGATCCAGAAACTTGGGTAACCTTCAGTTTTCAGGTTAGGGTTTCTTATTTGTTTAGACTCTTAATGTTATTTACTAGCTTTCTAACCCTAGATATGTCAAATTTCTAACTTCTACAAGTTTTCTGGTCTTTTCTGCATGTCACAGGAACAAGCTGCAACAGAGATGATAGTTTTTTCTGAGATTTTCTGACCAGGAATCAAGGATCAGAAATCACACTTTTTAGCCCAAAAAATGCAATCTTGAGTCTAGAGTGTATATTTCACCCCAAAAACTATGATCCCCCTTAAAAATAGGTTAGTACTAGCGATTTTAGGGTTTCAGGGATTTTATCAGATCTGTTTCTGGGTTTTGTCGAGAGCTATGTGTTGGGTTGTTTGACCTCTATCTCATCCTGCTTAGACCTTGATCTACTCTTATTTACTTGTCAAAGTGGAACTTATCCCCTTAGGGATTGTAGTATGCTTCCACCTTTATAGGAGGAGTTTACCTGAGTAAGAAGTCTGAGTTTCTCCAGCACTTTCAGCCATATTTTCCAGATCTACACCCTTTTCTTTCAGATCTCCAAAGATAGGTTGTTTCCATCCATGGTTTCATATTAAACCTTGTTTGGTCATTGGCCTTAGGGTCCCATCAGTTGCCCTAGGATTTACACCCATCTCCCTATCTTTTTGTAGCGATCTTCCTCTTTGGTTTTTTGTTGTTGCTAAACCACTTTCCAGTAGCCTAGTCTCATTTCATCCCAATCACACTGAGACTTAGATCCCTTGAACTTCTTAGTGTGTTTTCAGCCAATTTTGCCACCAACTAGCGGAGTGTTTGCAATTTCAGTTTGGGTGGGGTTTAGTTAATGGTTTTTCTATTCATTTACTATTGTTAATTTGAGTTTATTTTCAACAATCTTTTTTCTTTTTTACAAACACGATCTGGGCTTAATCAATAAATACACTTGCACACACAAGCACACCTTAAGTGAAGTGCAGTTGGTTTACACCCCCAAGCCAAGACTGGACATAATAAATTTATCTCCCCTCATTGAGACAAAGTAGTATTGTTGATCTCCCTTCACCATTTTCATGTCATATGTGTGTTACCACTATTGTGCCACCAAGGCATTTGTCACAGAGACTCTTATAGCTTCAGTCCAATTTTCCACTCGAGCATATTACTCTTCCCCACTGGGTTGGAGTTCATAGCCCTCTGAGTCCCCATACCGACTCTTCTCCTGGTTCATCTGATTCCGAGCCTCCTTCACCACATATTGTCACCATGTTTGGACCCACAACTGGTGTAGGAACCCAACCTGGTGTTGGCTCCAGTTCTACCCTAGTGATCACATCTAGAGGATCAATCTCATGAACCATTCAGGAAACTACCATACTCCCTTTTATGCCTGGCTTAAGTCTCCTGGATTTTCGCCAGTTGATAAATGACCCAATACACCACAATGCTGGTTGGCATGCTATGCCGACTAAGCTTCCCTCAAATATCCCAAAGTTTGAGGGTAATTCAGGAGAGGATCCTACCAATCATGTTCGCTCCTTCCACATGTGGTGTTCATCCAACTCCATTACCAATGACTTCATTCATTTTCAGCTTTTCCAACACATGCTGACTAGAGACGCTACAAAATGGTATGTATACTAGCCCGCCACATTTCATTCCATTTTCATGACACTTGATAATTGTTCCTCTCATATTTCTAGCTACCTCTCTGATACAACACTGGTAAAAAGATATGGACCTCATTTCGTCAATACTTTTCCCCTCGCCTTTTCGACCATGTTCAAGAGTGGCGTAGAAGGAGGAGCACATGTCGTGCCCTGCACTTCGAAGACCATGTCTATCTAGATTGGTTTCTCAGGAGCCTTTTGGCACCCATTGGAAAAGATGCCGCGTCCCATTTTCCTTAGACTAAGGAAGAAGCTCTCCAAACCGCTCTGAGATATGACTTGATTTATGTGCAATCTGGTTTTGTCTATATCGTCATTCCAAACCTTCCCCATCCTAGAGGTTCTAATGGGAATCTCACGTTGCCAACGTATCTTTGGAACCCTTTCACATCCTTCCCCATATACTCTACAAAGTTATGGCCATCCACAGGGGGGCACTAGTTCCTCCAACACTTATGCCCCTCCTGCTAGCAACATGTTTTCAGGGCCCCAACCTATCTACCAAACCATTGATCCTCCTTATGAACAGTCGAGTACTCCAACCCCTCAAGCATTAACACCACAGCCTCCCATGCATCCTTATCCCCTGTAGCTACTGCCCCATTAGGGTCAGGTGTTTGCACAACGGAGTGCCACCAATCCCCAAAATTTGAAGAAAAAATAAAAAGGGGAAGGGTAACAAGGGTAACAAGGGTAACCAGGGTAATCAAGGTAATCAACCTAGTGAATCCAAGGGGAACCAGCCTAATACCAACAACCAGCAATAGGGAAGCCAACCCAAGGAAAACAAGGCTATTCACATGAACAAGCCTTGTGCATGTTGTGGTGTACATGGCCATTATACACATGAGTGTGCTATCTTACCCTAGATGCACCAAATGTGGGAAGCTCAAGCAACTTCTAGATGCCAACAATTGCCTTAGAATCCTACAGCATCTCAACTGATAATGATTACAAATCCTTTCCCTCAACAAGGATTTGTTTCTTCTCAACCTCACCCAGGTCAAGCAGCCCACCCTCCCCAACCTTCTGGTCCTGGTGACTACCAGATCCTCATGATGAGCTCTGATGAGGTTAAACCCTCCGATATCAACTTGCAAACTCGATCATGTCAATACGATAAGCCATCAACTTCATCTGCCACTGAGTCCA
>APFE031386127.1:2693-16953 GCA_000404065.3 Pinus taeda
AATCTAACCTCACTATCAAACTCCAAATCCCAAATGAAATAGATTCAGATAATAACTCAATCACTGCACTATACTCTGTAATGTTGTTTGTTGTTTGACCGAGGCTTACCCCATGCATAGATACCAACTCGTCAGAGGAAAAATAGATAACCCAAGTTGCGGAAGAAATATTCCATGTACTATGACAGGCACCATCAGCGAAGCCAATGTACATTTGGAGAGGCATCGACATCTACGACATCAAGAGTAAAAGCAGGATAAGCGGGAATAACGAAGAAAAACTCTCTCTAAGTTAAGCACACTTTTTAATCTAAAACACACTAGCTAGAAGGACAAATAACCTAACTCAAAAATGTCCACACTCATTTTAAGCATAATACCTCTTCAGGTAAAGACCATTTCTAGGTTTACCTAAAGAGACCCCATCAAAGTCTACCAATTCATAGGCCTCTTTTGCTAGCTTTCGCTTGACAACATAGGGACCATGCCACATAGGCACGAATTTTCCAGCTCCTCATTTATCATTTGCCTGATTGTATAATAAGACTAGATCTCCTTCCGAAAAATTCCGAGGGGTCACATTTCGATCATACTGAGCTTTAATACGTTTTGCATGAGATTCGATCGTTAATGCAGCATCATGTCGATTCTCATCTAGCTGAGCCAAGCATAAAAAACATCTTTCTTCTTCGGAAGTGGATGGAAGTAACTCGATGGCCATTCGCAATGACGGGATTTCGCACTCAATAGGTAACACAACTTCCAAACCATAAACGAGTTGGAAAGGACTGAAACCTGTTGACGTTTTTACTGAGGTTTGATACGCCCAAAGCGCCGAAAATAGCATGTTATGCCAATTCGACCGATGAATCCCAATGATTCGTCGGATCTTGATGACTAGAACTTTGTTGATGGCTTTAGCCAGGCCATTAGCTTGTGGATAATAAGGAGTTGAACTGTCGTGACGCAAGCCAAGCTGGCCTGTATGTTCAGTCATCATAACATTTCGAAAAGGATGCCCATGGTCAGTGATAATCGCTTGTGGAACACCAAACCTAGCAATTATATGATTGAATATGAAAATCACAACTGTTTTTCCGTCTTCCTCAAATGTAGGCATCGCCTCGACCCAATTGGTAAAATAATCTACCGCAAGGATAATACATGCATGCCCCCTGGCCAAGTGAGGGTTACATGTAATAAAATCGATACCACATTTGGAAAGAGGACCAATGGCAATTATAGGGTGAAGAGGAGTAGGTGGAGTGCGCATCTTTCGATCAAAAATTTGGCAGTTGTGGCATTTTGGGACCACAGTCATACAATCTTTAAACATAGACGGCCAGAAGTAGCCAACGTGCAGTATCTTTGGGCTGTGGCATACCCAGACATATGACCGCCACACGCTCCAGAGTGACAGTCATTTAGGACCCTTTCAGCTTCCTCATGAGTCAAACAACGTCGAAAAATAGAGTATGCCCCACGACGATAAAGAGTATCTACAATAATTTTGAATTGTTGGGATTGGAATCATATTTTTCGACGTTCCGTTCATGAAATATCTGGCCGAAAGAATTGGGTTTGGAGATAAACGATGATATCCACGTACCACGGATCTAAAGTGCTTATTAGAAACAAGGATTCGTCCGCAATGGGCTCCTCCGCCACAGTTTTTGTGTCAGCACGTGGGAAGTCACACATTAATTCCGCAAAAACTAAAGATTTCTTTGACTTAGACTTTTCAAACTCCAAGTTGAACTCCTGCAGGATGACAATCCATTTGGAGTACTTGCCCCCCAGCAATTTCTTGGTTAAAATATAGATCATAGGGTTGCAATCAGAAATAACTATAGTCTTACGTAGTAAAATGTAATGACGAAAATGTTGGACAGCTTGAACGGCTGCCAATGCCAATTTCTCCACATGTGAGTATTTTAGCTCAGTTGGATTTAACGTTCGACTAAGGTAATATATCACATGTTCAGTACCGAATTCATCTGCCTGAACTAACACCATTCTGATGGTGGAATAGGAAGCAGCGAGATACAAGAAGTAGTCCTGGTTGTAGTTGGGAGGATGCAACAACGGTGCATGGGTCAACGCGTGTTTTAGCGCATCAAAAGATTTCTCAGCTATCTCGTCCCAAAAGAATGAAGTATTCTGCTTCAACAACCGGGTAAAACCCTTTGTGATCTAGGCATAGTTAGGGATGAATCGACATAAAAAGTTTGCTTTCCCTTGCAAACTTTAGAGTTGGAGAAGACATGAAGGAGGAGGCAATTTGATAATGGCTTCAACCTTTGAGGGATCGACGCGAATGCCGGCTTTCGAAACAACAAACCCCAGTAATCAACCCGTTTCAATACAGAAAACACACTTGTGGGGGTTCAACCTAATCCGATAATGCCTACACCTCATAAAGATTTCTCTTAAATGGACGAGATGATCAACTCAATGTAATGAATGAGCAAGCAAATCATCAAGATAGGGTTGCACAATGTGCTTGATATCATGAAAAGCGTAAGACATGGCCCGTTGAAAAGTTGCCCCGGCGTTCTTGAACCCAAAAGGTAATTTGCAATAAGCAAATGTCCCCCATGGACAAATGAATTCCGTTTTTGGTTGATCAGTAGGTAGAATATTGATTTGATTGTATCTGGGAAAACCATTCATGAAGGAGAAAATTTTGCTACTAGCACAATCATCAATGATTTGAACGATATAGGGAGTGGGGTAATTGTCCTTCGGACATGCTCGATTAATGTCCCTATAGTCGATACATATTCTTATTGTCCCTTGTTTTTTATTAACAGGAACAATATTCGATACCCAATCCGTTAACGGGATTGGATAAACGAAACCTGCTTTGAGTAATTTTTCAACTTCTACTTTAATCGCAGCAGCTTTTCTTGGGTGAATCTGACGAAAACATTGCCGGACATTTTTAGCACCCGGGTAAGTTTTGATTTCATGAACTACAATTGTGGGGTCAATTCCTTGCATTTCCTCATATGACCAGGCAAACACGTCGCAGAATTCTTGAAATAGGGCCTTATATGTTTGAATTTAATCTTCCGTACAAGAGGCACCTATATGAACGTTTTCAATAATTCCAGGCTTAACTGAGATGTCAAGGGGAATAGTTCGAGAAATATTTCCCAAGTTTAACTTAGAATCCGGATGTTTCATTGGATTCTGAGCGTCCTTGACATATTCAGTCGTAAAAATTGATGAAAAATCATTTTCAAAACGATCTCCCTCGACTAAAAACGAAGATCTGTGATGAAGATCTTCCCATGGTAACTCATTGACGCATAGGATTTCACGAATTTGCTCATTAGTTTGAACAAGTTCAGAAGACGTTATTGCATATGAGTTTGACGTCGAAAGTGATTCCTCATGGACCACATTCATTAAGTCAATTTGGGCTGATGTTGTGTCGGCAAACGACTGCACGGTCTGATATGCAAGTTCATACGGACTCAAAGGCATAATAGTACCAAATGAGTCTATCTCAGATTCAGAAGGTATGATCCAAGGATCATCATTAACAATGGTATCTGATGAAATCATATGAATGGTTGCAGTAGAAGACAATGTGTTGATAGGAGGAAAAGGAAAAGTGCCCAGTAAACCAGAATCTTTAACTAGTCCTACTCCAACATCCTTATATGGGATCATTGCTTTACCAACATGTTGAATGCTCTCAGCAGAGGCTAGGTCGGGTGAAAAGTAAGATAGTTGGTCTAAGTTTACGATCTTTCCATTATGAGGGAACTTTATAAGCCGAAAGACTAATGAAATGACAGCTATCATAGCGTAAGACCAACTACGACCCAAGAGAAGGTTGTAACCTAGAGGGGCATCAACCACCTCCACATCTAGATTAACGGTTTTACCTTCAACCCCTATAGGTAAATCCTGTAGAATGCCAAAAGGATGAAACCCACGACCATCAAAGGCCTTTAGAATTGTCAAGGATTGATTTAGTGAAGGAGAACCAAGCGATCTCCAACACTGTATCGACATAATACACATGGAAGCTCCCTCATCAATCATAGTCCTATAAACAGGTATGTTTTTGACTATCACTAGAATCTGGACAGCCATTTGATGAGTTAAGCACGGTGCACTATTTTCTAGATCGAATATTATAAGGTTCGGGTCCTGAACATCAACAGCTCCTATAGCAGACAAAAGTAATTTACACTGTGCTGGACATGATTGCAGCACTTCCAAAGATGACATTGTTGAGGGTGAAAGAACTAAATCCCCAACAATGTTATAGTTCTGAGCCGCTCTCGCATGTGGATTGAAAGCAGACTTCTGAAGTATACCCTTGGTGGGCAGTTTGATTACTAAGTCTGTATTAGGTTTCTCGATCTGTAGTGGATCGGAACTGGGAGCTGAGGTTGATGGATTAGAATGAGAAGATTCTGCTTCTTTACCATCAACAGGACTTTTACTGCCATAATCTTGCGATCGAGTTGCGATCCTGATGTGGGACATCATCAATATGGGTTCTTCATTGGCATTGGAGGAAGAACCTATCATCTTACTGTCTTGATTTGGAAAAGGATCCTTCAAAACAGCAGGAGTTTGGGAACCTTTGACAATTTTTTTAACCTCTTCACGATGAGGGCAGTCTCTCGTAAAATGTTCTTCATCACAAATGTGACATAGATAACGAGGTTTGCATTTTTCATCAGTTGATTCCACTTTTTCTGGTTTCTCTTTGGAATTTTTATCTGTTTTATTCTTCTTCTTCCCTTTCTTTTTAACACCGGTTTTTGATTTAGCTGTAGATGAATCTACAATATGAATATCGGCGGAAAGTTCCACGGAAGAATCTCTTGTCGGGGAATCTGGCAAGGTTATGATAGGAGAATAATTCTTGGAAGACTTCTTCTTACTTTTGGTATTAACCGTACCAATCAAACCATCAGTGGCATGAGTCCCTGAAGGAGCTGCAGCGATTTGATTTCGTTTGGGTAGATCGGGGATTTTCTTATGTAACGTACCCGACTGAGTATAAACTAAGTAAAGGTACTGTGCTTGAGCAATTACTTGCTCCTCAGTGACAACTCCGGCCTTAGCCACATCCTCAGTGATCTTGGTAGTAGAGATTTTACAAACCATTCAGCTAAGATCTGATCTGGGATAAAAACTTTCACTAAACGCAGTCGACGTCTCCATTCATGAATATGATCTGAAATGGAAGTCGACGTTGACTGCTTTAATGAAGTTAATAATTCCGTGCCATTGTCATATCTGACTGGCAACTAAAAATGAGTTAAAAACGAAGTAGCTAATTGACTAAAGTTATAAAAATTGGCTCGTGGTAACTCGATGTACGACTTGGCCGCAAGACCAATTAGAGTGCGCTGGAAAAGTCGTAAACAAATTGAATCATCTGAAATGGAATTAGACACACACTAGAGGTGATAAGTCATCACATGGTTCGACGGGTCCTCTCTTGGCTTACCTTTGAACTTAGGAATATCACTGGGCAACTTATGCGGCATTGGCGGCAAACACTAAAGATAGTTAATTGGATCGTTTGTAAGGCGCTTCAAGTGAGGCAAGTCCAAAGTTGCGTTAAACGGTAACTGAAGATTAGGGTCCCTAAAACTCTAGGTCTGCAGACCAGCCCCAGGAGGAGGATATCCAGGATAACTAGGAATTGGAATTGCATTTGGGATATTCTGTCCTCTTGGAAAACTAGGATTAACCTGGCCATACTGGGGTTGCTGAGGTTGTTGATATGTATACCCATGGTACGGTTGATACTGATAGACTGGTTTCTACGTAGCAGGACCGTATTGGACATGTCCTTGGTATGGTTGTTGAATAAACTGAGGTTGACTGGTGACAACCGTTCTTAAACCTGGTTGTCCTACAGGCATCTGAACCGAAGTGTGGACCGTGGGTCCAGACTGAGGTAAAGATGTTTGAGGAGTAGATACAGGGACAATAAAAACCAGAGTTGTCGATACTCCAGAAGAAGGTGGGGTAGATGCAACAGATGTTGTAGTAGTTGCAACAAACGTTTGAGGCAGAGTACGAGGTGTACTAGGCCGAGACTGAGAAACTACAGAAGGTGCAGAAGTTTGAACAGTAGACTGGACAGGTTGTTGGGGTGAACCAGAAACCAAGGGTTGTCTAGTTTGAGATTGTAACATCCCTCCCTTAATAATAAATAAACAAAATAAGAACAATAAAAAAATAACAAAATAAATAATTAATAAAAAAAAATAATAATAATAATAATATAATATGAAAATAATAAATAAACCACTTAATAAATAATAAATAATAATAACTAATAAAAAATAATAATAAGTAATAATACAAATAATGAATAATAATAAATAAATCATAATAAAAATAATAAATAAATAAAAATGATAAGTAATAAAAAAATAAAAATAGTAATTACCAAAATAACAAATAAAAATAAATAAAATAAAGAAATTATCAAAAAATTTAGCATGCCGACACTTGGAGGGTGGCCATGTGGCATGCAGACACATGGAGGGTGTGCATGTGGTTTCCCATCCAATGTTTTTTCTATTTAAGGAATGATGAGGAGATGGAAGGGGGTTCCATCATTCGGATGTTCTACCTTGCATTCTCTTGGAAGAATGGTATACCAAGACTTAGTGATACTGGCAGTAGTCGTTGATTGAGGGCTCGGGGTGGCCAGTTGTAGCAGAATCCTGCGCAATTGAGCCTACGGTTGGGAGGAGAGTCGTCCCCAAAACCCTGTGGCGGTAAGCCTATTTCTACCACAAGTAAGCTCAGGTAAGCGTTTAAATTTAATGTTAATAGGTTAATTAGACATTCGTATTTTGGCTGTTACATATGGTATCAGAGCAAGTTTAATCCTTAGGGCCTATGGGCATCTGGAAATTTACTTTGTTGGAATTTTTTACTTGACTGATTTTTAAGTTACGGGTTGATTACTTCCAGGAGGCGACATATTTTTGTGAATTGGTAAATTAGTCAATTTTCAGTAGATTTTGATGCTGGATAGGGAAACTAATTATTCATGTTTATTCAATGTTTTGTTCTCCTAAGTTTTCTTTTCATTTTTACAGCAGAAATCTCCAGAATTCTCTAATGTTGCGTAGGAAATCTGAGAAGAGGGTGGTTTCAGATATATAAACCAACTGAAGCTCCATTTTATTTGCTTTGCATTCTTTTCAATAAATATAAGATTATCAAAGCATCTAATCTGATTAAAACATCCTGTGCCATATGGAAGAATACTCATCATCTTTGAAACTTGTAACGTTGTGGATTTTATCCTGTCTCAGTCATCCATAAATCGGTTTTGATATATGCCGTGTTTTTGTTATTGTTTTACTTGAATAATTTGATTTAATCAGTTTTTATATATTGTTCATAAAAGGAGCAGAATTTTGATTCTCCATTTTCATAATCAAATTATCGTATTATTGTCTGCTAGAAGAGTCTGTTGGTGCTGCAATGTACCTGTGAGCTGTGTTTTTGTGAGGCCTCTGTTTTTCCTAATTGCTCGTATGACTTTTCTCTAGCTCAGTGACTTGTGCATCCCTCTCCAACGTGCACTCATCAATTATTGCATCTACTGTCAAAATGACCTCCTCTGCTATATTTATTGCGCAGCAGGCTTTAAATCGAGCCTAGAATCGGGCAATTTGGTGCAACATTGGTTCAATAATACCCCATTTTGTCCACTGTGTTACCCTCCCTTCTGTTTGATGCAGAAGATTCCAAATCCTGTATTTGTTTAGCTTGAAATTCGTTTTGTCAACTTCCGAATTGATCGGAATTTGATTTTTCCAATGGTTGTGGTACAGCATGGGATTCTGTGAGCTCCCTTTGCCGCCGCCTCTTTCTGGTATTGATCGAGGTTCAAACCCGAAGTTCTCTCGTGGAAAAGAAAGGGTATATTTGATTATGGGGTCGATGATTGATGCAGATTGTGACGGTTTGGTTTAACAAAATTGTTTGATTTTGTTCAATAATTTGGTTATGCTGGTCAAAGTATGGGTTGGATCTGAATTACCTTGTCATTTGTTCAATCAGAGTTCATATGAATGTTCTCTGAATTTATGATAAACATTTGGCCGTAGGCTTTTATGTATATTGTCGCTAAAATAGTATTCTGATAAATCTGGCTATGGGCTCCGAATTTAGTGATTTTGCTCAGGGTTTTTATTCCTTCGATTTCGGCTGATCTCTATGACTTTCTTTCATGACATTTGCTGTGAATTCGGTCAAACTGTAATTGGCTGTCCATGGTTCGAACCTCTTTATAGCTGTTGTTCTTTTTTGTTGGTTTTTCAGTTACCAGTTCCGTGGTTTTGATGTGTTATATTTACCCTAAGTTTTCAATCGGCGTGTTTGACAAATGATGAAGCATCTCCTCCCTTCATTACCTTTTCTTTTGGTAACAGTAGTGAGAAAAATGAACCCCTTACTGCCCCTTCTCTCTGTTTTTCATAATTCCTTTTTATTGATTGGAAGTGCTTTGAGAATAACTAACTGAACATGCTTGTTCGCAAGTTTTCCATTGGGTATGAGATGATTGCATTCATCCACAGATTTACGCTTCTGGATTGCATTGGTCAATTTTTGTTTCTGCTTCTCTTTGCTAAGGACCCTTTTTTGTGGAGCATGCTTAGCTGATTCATTTGAACTTTCTGTAATAGAAGTGTAAATCTTAATTTGCTTCTCCTTAGCTTCCAGAAATTCCAGTTACATGGCTTTCGTACAAACTTCATGAAGAGTTTGAATGTTGAATAGAGCAATTTCTTTTTAAAATATAACTACACAGCCCTTGTATATACTCTAGAACTATCTCTCTTTTATTTTTAGAAATATGCAACAAAATTTGTATACCTGAGGAGTTTAGTGGCATAATCATTGACTTTCTGTCTTTGGCTTTGCCTAAGGTATTGCCACTGGATTCCCAAATTAGGTTCGTACCCTTGGCAGTAGATTGGTTTCTGCAGTATTTGCTTGAACTCTACTCAGTTGATGATGGGAAATTTCTGTTGTTGCCTCTGTTACTGGCAAAATTTTTCCCACCACAACAGGCCATGGCTTGTCATCTTTGATTGGGTGAATGAGATTTTCTGCGGGTTGCATAACCCTTCGCATCCAAAATAAAGTTCTAATTGCCAAATCTAATTGTGATGCTTGTATTGGAAGGGCTGATTTTCAACCAGCCTTTACTTCAAAGTTTAAACGGGCCTTGGTAAAAAGAGGCTTTTGTTAACATTGGTACTGGAGTAATTAAGGTACATGATAACATATATCCTTTGTATGCCCATGCTATTTGTAATGTTCACAAGTCTTATGAGGATGGTTACCTACACGGATTTGGGCTTCAAAATGATGTTAGTCAAATTTTTGGTTCTGCTGCTCTTTGCTGCACATTCTTTTGTGGATCACTCAGTTAATTCATTTGATTTTTCTGCAATAGAGCTGTAAGTCTTAATGTGCTTCCACATGACTTCCAGAAGTTCCAGGTATGTGGTTTTTGTTAAAGCTTCATGAAAAGTATGAAGGTCAATTAGAGCAAGCTTCTTTTCAATCCTGAAACTTCCTTGTGATCTTGCAAAGTG
The DNA here is from genome assembly GCA_000404065.3 of Pinus taeda. NCBI lineage: Eukaryota > Viridiplantae > Streptophyta > Pinopsida > Pinales > Pinaceae > Pinus > Pinus taeda. The sequence continues at coordinate 12,311 of APFE031386127.1, forward strand.
GGAGCTTGCCTGCATTTTCAACCCTGCAAGTTTCTGTGATCCTGCAATACAGGGCAGGGGGTAATTGCAGGCCCTTCTAAGCCCACTTCTATCTGTTATCCTGAAGATTGGGAGGAAGGTTGAGGGTCCTTTCAACCCCACAAACTTCTTGTGATTCCACAAAGTGGGGGTGTTATGGGTCATTTAAACCCCAAAATCCATTTATGGATTCTTCATTCCAGCGGGCCTCTGCTACCTTGTGAAAGCAGGCTTTTTCATCCACTTTAGCAAGCCTCTGTTCATTAGAGTAAGGAGTGAGATTGGAAATGCATACAATTGGGAAAATCATAGTTATCAGGTTCTTGCAGACATAGCTCAGGCTTGCCCAGACCCTGAACATTACTTGCATATGTTTAAATTCTCAATTTTACTTTGAGCATAGGTTTAAACTATCAATAATGCTTACGTATATCTTTTTTTTTTCAATATGGGTATGTTTATGTATTTATTTGTGACTATTTAAATTTCTGGGTATTGTGAGTAATGTAAGTATAATTTTATATGGTCCATATTTTTGAGACTTCTAAATATTATTTTGAAAAATTCAAAACTTTTCCAAACCTTCCCCCTCTGAAACTGCTCAACTTTTCAAACCTGTTAAGTATGGCAAAGAGTACATCAAGGGCCATGGTTCCCAAAGTAAGTTGCCTAGCTGAATTCACGTGGTAGCTCTGTTCAACAGATTATTGTTGCAATTTGTATATTTTTGGTCCATTTACTCTACAATATCATGTTCTGTATGGTTTCTTTGTTGCTGCGAAGGACACATTCATAATACACGTTAAAGCTGTCCTTTAAATTGTATACATCTTTGACTTTCCACAAATAATTTTGCTGTTTCCAAAATTAATCTGTAGGAAGGTAGAAATGTTTTCTTTGATTCATAATTTTCTGTTATGAAGCTTTTTCACAAATTTTGTTCTGAGATTTTATTTTTAATTAATTTTGGTTCTAGTGAATATTTGTATTAAAGGTGGCCAAAAATGGCAAAAAGATTACAGGATGCTATTACTTACAAAAAATCTCAGCAGCATCTACATCAAGATTTACCTTTCTTTTATCACATTCATATGTTTTTTCAAGCCTTTCTGCTACTACAGAAACACTAACATTTCGGTATATATAATTGCAAAACATAATAAAAATGTTAGTTGTTAATGATTTTTGAATTTTTCTGTGAGGAATTTGATTTGACTGATTTCCAATTTGTAGAAGATAGAATGGTTTTATTTTGACTGGTGGTAAATAGCTAATAAAACTTCTACTCTTTCTAGTAAGATTCTTGCTCTTAAAGAATGTTTCAATACTAACTATGATTGATTTGCTTTGATGGTCAATAAATGCTATGGTGCAATCCTTGGAAATTTCTCTTGACTTGTCCATTCACTTTGGACTAAACAATGTTTATTGTAAAACTAAATTCATGAATGTTTATTGTTTAATGTTTATTGTTTATTCTTCTGAAGCATAAGTAATTCTCTGCTGTCCTGAAGATACTCATTTGTGTCATTTGAAATTCTGAATACATTGCTTTAAAGTGCTCTCCTAGTACAGAGTGTTACCCGTACATCCATTGAATGGTGCACATAATTTGAATCTCTATTTCCTCTTTTCACGTGGAGCAAGGTGTTTAACTTGTTGATTGAATAATTAGCTAGAGCTTGACCAAGCAACCATCGAAATCAATTGGCAGTGAACCTGGAACGTTGTACACGATAATCAATACAAATTTGAGTGATTTGAGAGATAAATCAATCCCTGGAAAACCTAAAACCTAGGTGAACTGTCTATCGAATCAATCATGAGTGAATCCATCTATCAAATCGAATCCAGGTAGATCGAAACCTGAGAATGCCCAAATCGAAATGTCAGTATTTGCAATTGCAAATTTCTGCACATATGAAGTGAAATTGAACCTGATTTATCTATGTTATAAACATAATGAAATTTTTGTTGAGATCCGTTTTTCATGATGAAATTTTTGTTGAGATCCGTTTTTCATGAGAATATGAACTGCCAGTCATTTCAAGGACGTGGACATAAAACCTTACTTTTTATTTCCTCCACGTTGCCATTTATTAATCCGCACACAGTGGACATAGGTTTCAGAATGGAATGCATAATGATCCAAGATGGTAATGGAGTGGAAAAAAATGTTTGGAAAATGGTTTAGCCAGAATATATTAGGAATGTTTCACTGCACGTTTAATAAGTTTTTTAGTCAATTCTTTGAAAAATATGATTTAGTTACAACTACAATCTTTCAATTAGGTGCTGTAATTCTTTTGGTTCATTTTGGTTTGTTGTAGTGCTGCCATGATTTATTAGGGGCTATCTTATAAAAATGTGTTAAGTGGCTTTCAACAACGCAATAATCAAGAAAATCTAGTTGTGGGAGCAAATGGCAATCCCTCCTTTACGGAAGGTGTTTATCTAAAGTGGAAGTAAACCCTATGTTTATGGTGTCACATAAAAGTTTGGAAGGCTATCATCAACATATGAAAAACCATTTCTTTATTTGCAAATATATTGGATTTGTATGAGGGGAAGAGATTTGGTGAAGTAGATTCACATAAAATGGCATCTAAAAGGAAAAATTGATATGAGATTAGGAGCCAGGGTTATTATTGTTGAGATATTAATTTCACTATGGTTAAGTCTCATCTTATTTGATTTTGTTGATAACTGTCATAGACAATTCAATTTTACTTCAGATATAGAGTTTAGTCCTGTATTGTTGATGTTTACAATATAATCTATTTTGTTGGGAATTTTTTGATAAATTCCAAAACAAAATTAACTGAACACAAAGCAATGCTCTGTTTTCTCCACATGATCTTAACACAGAGGGTATTGACATAAAGCATATCAGAATTCTTGTTTTTAGTAGCTTGTCACCAAGGACTTATCAAATTGCTTACAGTTTATAGTTCAGCTTGAAAGATCTCTTCAGAAATTGGCCATCTAGGTGTTCTTAATTTTGCACTAAGGCTGAAAGCCTTTTTGTTTTATTGGCATTAAAAGTGTTAAGTAACTAAGGGACATGTTGATTTAAACGAATATATCTCTTTTTTTGGCATCTTTTTAGTGGTATATCTTGAAGGTTCCTAGCTGTATAAGAGCATTTATATGCTTGCTGAGCAATCACTGTTTGCATTAGATAAGAGATATATTGTTGGACAAGTTTGGTAAAATTCTAACACATTATTCAAAGATAACTTTATATTGGCACTTAAGGAGATTGAAGGTCTTCTTGATTATGTTAGACATCTCCTTAGTTGAATGATCATTGGGATTTTCTTATTTGAATAAGAAACATTGGTTGCATTTTCTATTATCATTGTTATCTTGAGCACCTTGGCAAAGCATTTGTTGTGTTTGGCATGTCTTGAAAAGTTAAGGGCATTGAGTAATCTTGTTACATTGCATAAAAAAATCATTGGCTAATTGTTTAAAAGGATTAGCGCTCGAGTTATCATTTGACTTATGGTTCATGTATTAAGTGGATATCTATTTTCTGAATTTTAAGTTAGTGCATTATTGTGGAGAGCATTCATCTCATGGCAATTTTATCTTGGGGTTATCCTCCTAATCTTATAATTGAGATCGTCTCTTGAATATATTCTATGGCTTAGTTTTCTTCCATTGTCCAAATGTGTTGATGGATTCTCTTATAGTGGGTTTTGAAGAAGTTGGTTTTACTGGGATAAAGATGCTTCTTGATGTCAGACGAAGAGGTCTTCATGGTATATCATTTGGAGTTATGGCTCGAGCAAAGCCCAATGAGGCGGTGGAAAAAGAAATTTGGGCTGAGAAGAGCTTCAACGTAGCATACCCATGTTTTTTTTTTGGGTACTCAAGTTTTAAATTGGTGGTAATCATTATTGTTGAACATTAAGTGACATTATCATAGTGGATACTTTTTTGTATCAGTCATCATAGTCCTCGTACATCTCTTGATCATGGAAATTCCATTTATATTATTATTATTTCTATGTGTTCAACTTTACCATTTCTATCTCATCTTGATTTTGAAACTGTAATTCATTAACAGACTTGGCTATTGCTTGTCTATCTTCATGTAGGTTCATAAATTACGTTGCATTCATGAACCAACATCTCATCCTGAACAAATCCTGTTGATAACACATCTATCTGCAAACAATTTAACCATTCAATTCCCACGTAATTCGAATGAGGAATCGCGCATAGCTTTCCATGGATTCAATTAATCAATGGGTGAATCTTTCTGCAGATAGATGAATCTTTTTACAATTAGTTATACCTCCACATCTATATTTTATTCCGCTATTGCGCTCAGCGTTTGATAATCCATTTACATCAGTGGGGTACACTCATTTCATTATCTGTTAATTCTGCGGATCTAGTACCGCTTTGCTTTTTCCGGAGGTGCGGCTGATCATACGAAGCTATATACAAATCCATATAGCAAGTCTGTAAATTTGTAAGTGTATATCGCCAGATTGCAGGTGCCTGAATGTTTCAAACCACAATATGAGGTTGATCAGTATGGACAGATTTCTTGACAAGTTTAAAATTTTCTATCTTAGGCAGGAAATTTTACGCCTAATTGTATTGTAATT
>APFE031386128.1:31950-54147 GCA_000404065.3 Pinus taeda
TATTATTTTTGTTAGTTATTATTATTTATTATTTATTAAGTGATTTATTTATTATTATTCATTATTTTTTTATTATTAATTATTATCTTTGTATTATTTTTGTTAGTTATTATTATTTATTATTTATTAAGTGATTTATTTATTATTATTCATTATTTTTTTATTATTAATTATTATCTTTGTATTATTTGTATTAGTTATTATTATTTATTATTTATTATTAAGGGAGGGATATTACAGCATGCATGACAACATATAGACATCACACATGTATAAAAAATACCTATACAGCTAACATGTATTCAAGAACACACACCTGAACAACAACGTCATTAAATTCTATATGACAACACAACTGCAACAATCACCAATTCCATGAATACATAAAAAATACATAGACTACAAGGATAATGATTACATATTCAACCAACATGTATGCATGACAACAAATTTCACCCATCCAGTCCAAGTGTTGAGCCATAATTTGAGATCACTCTATAACATCCTCCTCCCACATTTACCCAAGTTAACTGGCCTACTGGGGTAAACATATGATGAAGAGTTACTATGATATGATTCAGCTTCCCAAATACAGTTAAGGAATAGAATTGATAAACCAAAACCAAACTGGCCTTCCTCAAGAGCTATAGGAACCCTGGGGCTAACCAACCACTCAAGGTTCGCAAACACTGAATTAACTTGATTTTTAACTAAATTAAACCACCAGTCACTCCCATAAAGAACCCTCCATGTGACTGTAACCCTCTAGTCACTCACACAACAAGGCTTCCATGCGACTGCAAACATTTTCACACAGTTTTGTACCAACGACTGCGACATTTAAGCCACTTTTTCAATCTAGTCTCTAGACCACTTCCCAGAACTTCATGAAACATCCCAAAACAAATAACACCATGAAAAATCCTTTCATAGAATAATTAGAAAAGAAATTTATCTAACCAAGCCTATCCATGACAGACATATCATAAAACACATCATGAACATGTAATCTACAAGTAATAATTACACATATGAGCATAGGGGTCTCATACTTATATAATAATAATCAATAAGTTTTGATTCTCTCTCACAGTAGTTGCATTATCACCTATGAGGTCATTCATTCATTAACATTTTGTCTACTAAGCAAAACATGATAAGAGCCATAACTCAAAATTGTCATTAACAATTCTTGTAACTAGCATATAACCAAATAAACAACAATAATAGAACATCCATCATAGCCACATAATAACATGTACATTTACGCATAGAACATAGGAGTAAAAGACCTCTTATTAACATATGAAAATTAAATAAAGTGAGGGACTTTCATGTACCACCCAACCATAAATTGGGCTGAACCAAATTCCTTTCAGCTAATCACCCCCGTGCAATATTATAAGCATGCATGTGGGATATAATGGAATAAACCAAGTAAACCAAACCACATGTTCTAGAGGCCAAACCACTTCAACCCTCAACCAGCCATTCCACCTCATGGTCACACATCACTAACCATCACTAGATCAGTCTTTATCTAAATTGTTCAAGGCTTCATATTTTTTGTTCCAACATGACTTCCATGACCATTAACTCAACCCATAGCTACCGCAGGGCTCTAGAGCATCTATCCAACTATGTCTTACAGGACTTATAACTCAACCCACCAAGGGCTCTATAGCATGTGTCTAATCAAGGCTTCCAAGACTAGTAACTTGATCCAATTTGTTACAGGGCTTCCAAAGCATTTTTCCAACCAAGGATCCAAGAACTAATAACTCGGCCCATAACCATAAGGAACATGAGAACCAACCAAAAACAAAATATAAAACCAACAACACAATATCTATCTAGGAAATGGAAAACCTAGGAAAACCATTGAAAATCAAGGCAATCCTCCATGCCAATGACATATCATAACTAAATAACCACATGCATATACCATGCATGTCAAAACTAGAAGGAAATCATACATGCAACTCAACACCTACAAGAAAAAGTTTTGTAGTTGTTGATCTAATGTTTCCTTGCACCTTATTGCTCTTCTCTTGCCTTCTTTCTCCAAATACAAAGTATTCCACAATGCTCCAAGGGTGTTCCAAGAAAACTCTAGTGTGCAATAGTATGAGAGAAAAAGAGGAGAGATATCCAAGCTAAAATTGATAAAAAGATATCAATTGATCCTTAGAAGCCTTTTCATCATTGAGGCCTCTATTTTCTTCATTTTCCATTATTTTCCTTCATTTTCCTCCTCACATGCACCATGTGACCTTTCACTTTCATTTTCTTCTTCTAATGACAATAAATAGCTCATGCTTTTCCAAAGCCTTTGTCATTTCCTTTGCCAATTTCCATAGTCATTAATTAATCACAAGTGATCCCCGTCACTATGTTTTTGTCCAAATTTTAGCTTGGAATATGTTTTCCATCACCTTGCTCTTATTTTTCCTTTATTAACTTTAGTATGTGGATTTTTAACCCATGGTTGTTACAGTAATTATGAATAAAATGCTTTTAGTGATGTCCGATCAATGATTGGTTACAAAACGATTAGCATCTTGGTATTGAGTATTCAGTGTTTGGTTTTAGAGTGGTTATTAGTATTTGGGGATTAAGAATATTGTCAGGTGTGGGTCCAATTTGAAAATTTAATGAAAAGTGGCCTACAAGTTCTGATGGTTTATTGAGACAGGTGGATCCAGTATGAAAATTTTGGAACGTGTTTCATATATGCACTTAGGTTTGTAGAATTTAGTAAGAGAATAGGAGATTCCTTCTAGTAGGAATTGGCAAAATTGTCAGGGTATAGCTTGCTTCCAACCAGGGTTGGAATTTTTTTAGAGATTGTAGACTCTTGTACGTATAATCCTGCATACTAGTAAGATGTCATGCCAGTACAAGATGTAAAATAATATCTTTATAATAAGAAAGGAGACAAAGATGACAACAATGGTTCTTTTCTTCGAATTAGGTTTCCACCTAAAAGTGTTGGTGCCCCTATGTGATGATTTTGTAATGATTTATTTTCTCTTTACTACCCATGGCTATTTCATAATGAATTAGTAATGAAAAGATGATTAATGAAATTGATGAAAATAAGAGAACTACATATATGTAGTTTTTATTTATTAATTACACATACATACATGATTTTTTGTAGTAAAGTCACGTATAAATATCATAAAGTGCAATTTATGATTGATGAGAATGAAAAACTGATCCACAACCCCCCCAACCCTCAATATTTCTAACATTTGAGTAACAAGAATTTTAAAATATTGTAGCATCAGGGGAGTAATGCATTAGTTTTTTATTAAAAAAAAGGAAAAAAGGTAATAAAGGATGAGAAATAATGGGTTTGAAACATCCTAAAGCGATTATTTGAGAATCCATGTATACAAAAAAAAAAAATCAGTGCCATAATAAAGTATTTGGAAGTAAGAGGAGAAAACATGGAAATAAAACTCAATGATTTCATTGTTTACCATTTAATTCACTCTGGAAAACATTAAAATTCTTGTCTATTATTTAGGAAACCTATATGGGTAATGGTATGAAAACGTTAGCAAATAAAGCTCCTCGGAAATGGTAGGAAACATTAGCTAAGCAAGGTCCTTGGTAATGGTATGAAAACATCAGCAAAGTGAGCTAGAGGAGCTGGGATAAAGAAGCAAGCTTTCCTTAGTCTATATTAGAGTGCCAAAAGACAAAGTAAAATTTGAGAAAAGAGACAAAGCTAGGGTAGTTTACCCTAACTTATGCTGCCCCAACTCCTTTATGTTGTCGGATAGCCTCGTTTGATCTCAACCATTTAAAATCTAGGATCATGTGATCGAGATGAGGTGTAATAACTCATAAGGGACCACATGGTGTAATCACATGGCCAACCTGAGCTCTAAGCGTACCACCCTTAATATCAAAATATAGCACTAAGGTCAATCCTATGATTTAATACAAAGGAGTAAGTGGGAGGATAGATGTCACAGTGAAACCCACATAATATATTAAAGTGATGATACACAATCATTACAAAATAATACCACACCCAATCAAATTCATGAAAAATAAAATTAAAATATTTAAGAAAATATTTTTCTTCTAATGTTAAATTTATAGAATGCAATCTAATTTTTCGTGAAAGATAAAAATAATTGATGGTCAAAGGGGTGATTCATTTTCTATTGATACTATGCAAGTATACATAACATAATGGATCATCCCTTTGACCATGAATTATTCTTATAATTGAATAAAAATTAGGTTACATTGTATACATTTAACATTAGAAAAATAAATTATTTTTCTTTTAATATTTTAGTTTTATTTTTCATGAATTTGATTAGGTGTAGTCATATTGTGTAATAATTTGTTTTAGTTAATGTAGTGTATCAACAAATTAATATATGCCATGGGTTTCATGGCTACATCCATCCTCCCATATACTTCATTGTGTTAATTCATAGGATTGACCTTAGTGTTGGCTTGTGATATTGAAGGTGGTACACTTGGACCTCATGTTAGGCACATGTTTCCACCACGTGCTCGCTTATGAGTTATTACACCTCACCTCCATCACATGGGTTGAGAGTTTAAACAATTTAGATCACACGATACAATCCAATGATTTAAAGGAGCTGGAGTGGTGTAATAGAAGGATATACTACCTTCGCTCTGTCTCTTTTCTCAATATTTTATTTGGTCATCAACTCTCTACTAGACACTGAGGAGAGTATGCCTCTCTATCCTAGCTCCTCTAGCTTGCATTGCTAATGTTTTCATACCATTACCCTTACAAGTTTCCTAATTCATAGAGAGTAATTTAGATGCTATCCAGAGCGAATTAATTGGTAAATGATGAACAACATTGGTTTTTATTTCTATGTTTTCTCCTCTTACTATGAAAGGTTTTATTATGGAACTGATAATTTTTGCTCTTGGGTATGTATGTTCTCACACAATTTCCTATGGAGGTTTCGAAGCTAGTAATTATCACCCCTATTTCCTTTTTTCTAGGAACCAAACTGATGCATTACACCCTTGATATTGAAATCTTGCAAACTTCTCCTTACTCTTTTAATGTTAGCTAAGTTCATTGGCAATAGATGTACTGACATCATTCATATTGATAATTATTCATTGTTTTGCAACATATTTTCCCATTCTTGATGGTTATCGATGCATTGGATACATTCCTCTATGTGACGATGATTTAGTGAATGTGGCAACTCTCGGGAAGTATCCATGCGATTAATTTCTACATAATTTTTTTTCACAAGTCTACAATCTCAAAACTTCTTGAATGGTCACATGAAAGATAAATGATGATTTGTTACGTGTACATTGGGGAGAATCTATGCCTTTTTTGAGAGTTATATTCATTTAGTCTACTTCAATTTCGAATCAATTGATTGGGTAATTATAGGTTATTTGAAGAAGCAAACTACCCTTCAATGTTTAAGGGTTCCCTCTAACCTTGGTCTTGATTTCGTTTTGATACAAATAAGAATTTCCATTGTAACATTTCATTCATGTGAAATTTCCATTCATTCAAGATAATTTTCCTCGTAAGTCAGAGTTCCTTCTTATTCTTCGAATTTCACCCTTATCCAACTCTAGCTCATTTTTTTTAGTATTTTTAGCTCTTATTCTATTTTACTTTACAAAGCATTAACTTCCTTGTCAGGATTAGGATTACTAACCTTCCATACATGTTCACCTATTAAATTACATATTACTATGTTCCATATCTCTCTACTCTTCTATTGTATACCACCAAATCCTGCAAAAAGTTTAGGTAATAATATTTTCCCTGCATATTTCTTTAATATTTTACAGATTCGATGTCCAACATAAAATATGTTCTATTCCTTTTCAAAATAATTGTCTATGTTGATCATTTGTTTTCATTGTAAAATATGTTATGTTCATCTGCATAATAAAACTTTTAGTCCGTGGTTCATCTTTCATTGAGAAATTTTATAGGAGAGATTGATCCACTAAATAAAAATACAAATACATTAACAAAACGTTTGATGATGTAGATAAACAAAATTGATTTTATAGTGAAAACAAAAGATCAACATAGACATTTATTTTACAAATAAATGGAACACATTTTGCAATAAACTTTGAATCCTAGATCAAATATTAGAGAAATCTGTAGGGAAACTATGATTACCTAAAATATCCATAGGAGTTGGCGGTATACAGTTGAAGAGTAGAAAGATATGGAACATAGTACTAAGAAATTTAATACTTCACCATATATGGGAGGTTAATAAGCCTAAGCTTGAAAACGAGCTTAATTTTCTATCAAATAAAATGAGTAAGAGCTAAAGCTACTAAATACAAATAGTCAAAGCTCAATAATGGTGAAACTAGAAGAATAAGAACGAACCCTGACTTACGAAGAACATTAACTTACATGAATGACAATCTCACATGAAAAAAGTGTTACAATGGAATTTCCCTTTGAAAAATAAGAAGAAACCCTAACTTAAGAAGAAAATTAATTGACATTAATGACAATTTCACATGTAAATGCATTATAATGGAATTTCCCCTCTATAGAAAAAAATCAAGCTCAGGGTTAGAGGAAACCCTTATACATTCAGGGGTATTTTTCCACCTTAAATAACCTACAATTACCATATCAATCACTTGGAAATTGAAGGAAGTAAACTAAGTGAAAATAACTCTCAACAAAGGCATAGATTCCCCCAATTTACATGTAACGAGACTCAATGTTTGTCATTTGTGTGGCCATCTAGAATTGTTTTGAATTTGTAGACTAGTGGAAAAATGAATGTGGAACTTAATCATAGGTATAATTCTTGAGATCTGCCACATTCACTCAACCATGGTTAGACATAGGAGAAATACATCCGTAATCGTAAAGAATGGAAAGATATGCTATAGAGAAATGAATACTTACAAGTATGAATGATGTTAATATGTTTGCAACCAAAGAAATTAGATAACATTAAGAGAGTAAGGAGAAGTTTGCAATATTGCAGTTTGAGCAGAGTAATGCATCAGTTAGTTCTTGGAACAAAATAAATAGAGGGTGAGTAATATTAGTTTCAAATCCTATAGAGAAAATTGCATGATAACCTACATACCCAAAAACAAAAATTGTCAATGACATAAGAAAAACCTCTTGAATTAAGATGAGAACACATAGAAAGAAAACCATTGAGTTCATTGTTTACCAGTTAATATGCTTTCACATCATCCTACTTATTCTTTATGAATTAGCAAACCTGCAAGGGTAATGCTATGAAAATAGTGGCAAAACAAGCAAGAGGAGTTATGACAGAGAGGAAGGCTCTCCTTAGTATCTAGAAGAGCGTCGATGGCCAAAGTAAAATTTAAGAAAATATGTAGATCTAGGGTAGTATATCCTAATCATACGCCACCCCTACTCCTTTATATTATTGGTTCCCCATGTGCGATATTAACCATTTAAACTCTAGGGCCATGTGATGGAGGTGGGATGTAACAAATTGTTATGGACAACATTTCAGAATCACATGGCCAACATGATGTCTAAGCATACCAACTTCTATATTATATTCCAAGGCTAAGTTCAATCCTATGATTTAATACAAAGGAGTAATAGTTAAACCCATTGTATATATTAATTTGATGGTACATTGCATTATCTAAACCAAATAATTACACAATAAGACCACACCCAATGAACTGCCTAAAAAAAGAAAACTAAAATATTTTAAAAAATAAAATAATTTTCTTTTCTAATGTTAAATTTATACATTGCATTTGAATTTTTTACCATCATCGAAAAATAAAGTGTTGAATTCTGAGAGCGACGCGGGAGAGCCGAAGCGACTAGGGTTACGGAAGCGAGCAAAGTTTGACTCTAATGGAGAGTGGCAGGGGAGGGAGCTCGACTCCCTCCTACAAAGACGTTGTGGCCAGCAGAAGTAAATCACCAATTGGAAATAGTAAAGGCTGTATGAAGGATAGGAATAGGGATAATGAAAAGGAAACAAATGGGACTAGAGAAAAAGAAAACAACAACATAAAGGACGAAGAGGAAGAAGACAAAAGTCTGGGTTCAAGAGACAAAAAACAAAAAGGACCTTGCAAACCAAAAGCAAAAATCACTCCTCGAGTAATATTAAATGATCCTACTCTACAGGAGCACAGGGAACACATGGGGACCTACACCATTATCTGTAAATTCATGGGACTATGGCCCACTGAAAAGGATTTACAAACATGGATCAAGTATCATTGGAAACCCAAAGGAAGCATTGACCTACATCTTGGGTCAAACGGATTCTTCACAGTGGTGTTTTCTAACATCGAAGATAAAGACAGAATATTCGAAGGAGGACCCTATTCTTTTGCTGCAACGGGTTTCTATATGAGACCTTGGAGAATGAACTTGTCCCAGAGAGGGAGACTTTCTCTTCGGTTCTTGTGTGGGTAAGGCTCTACTCTCTACCTCTTTATTATTGGCAAACTGAATCATTGGCTGCCATAGGCAATAAACTAGGATGCTTTGCCAAAGCTTCTGAAGCCACAAGAAGGGGAAAATATACCTCCTTTGCAAGGATATGTGTGGAAATGGATCTATCAGGAGCACTTTCGGATGAAGTTATCCTGGAAGTTTTTGATGAGGAGTGGGTGCAGATAGTAGACTATGAGCATATCCCTTTCAGATGCCGGAGATGCCATGAACATGGGCATCTGTTAAGAGACTGCCCTCTCAATAAATAAGATAACAAAGAAAAGCTTAATACAACGAAGGACACTGAAAGCTTTCAGAAAGTGGCTAGTAGAGGAAGGAGAGGAAAAATGGGGTCGAAGAAACAACATGCTGAGGGGCAGAAGGGTAGTCAAAATAAGTTTCAAGTGCTAGAAGAGACTGAAGAAATCACAAGAGAGAACCAATATTAGAAGGAATATGCTAAAGAAAAAGAAAAAAAAGAGGGCAAAAATCAATCTCCGGATATTGATTCTCAAAAAGAGGCCATGAGAAGTGAAACAAAAATGGAGATGGACTAGAAATGACCCAAAGTGAAATAGATCTGGAAGATCATGAACTACAAGAAATTCTAGACAAGGAAAACTTGGATCTGGAAGGATTCCTGATGCAGGGAACCAAAGGAGGAATATATTCTCTACCTTAAGAAGAGTGCAAGAGAATACAACAGTTGTTTTTATGGAAAACTCAGGAACGAGGGCTGGAAAAAGGTAAAAACATCCACAAACAGGAGCACAGAGGGGTGAAAACAATGAAATTAACTCCAGGATTAGCTACTAGAAATCCAGGAAAGAAGAGAGGCAAAAAAAAGCAAAATGAACTCTTGATGGAGTGTGGAAAGCTAATGATAGATTCGAGTAAGCTAAAATATCTAACCAACTACTCCTTTACAAATATTTAATTATGAAGTTCATATCTTGGAATATCAGAGGTCTAGGTAGTAAAAGAAAACAAAGAATGCTAAGTAACAGAAGAAAACTAGCAATGCCGGACATAATATTCATTCAAGAAACTAAATGCTCCATTCAGAAAATAAAACAAATCCATAGCGAATGGCTTAGTAAATTTGAGTTTCTAGAAGTCAAAGCAAAGAACACAGCTGGAGGCATTCTCACTCTTTGGAATCCCCAAAAATTCAGCATAGTAGATGCGAAGGCATCGAGAAATTATTTATCAGCTATAATTCAACCAATGGAGATGTATGATACCTTCCTTGTTACGAATGTTTATGGTCCTCAAAGAATAGATGATAAACTTAGATTTCTAGACTCCCTGGTAGATCTCAGAAGCAGACGTGAAGAAATACCTTGGGTCATTGGAGGAGACTTTAACATGATTAAATCTCTTTCAGAAAAAAAGGAGGTACCAAAATCCTAAGTAAAGATTCAATAGCATTACATTCTTTCACAGAAGACATGAAAATGGTTGACTTTGAAATGCATAACGACCTTTTTACTTGGAATAACAAAAGAGGAGGTAATGCCTAGACTGCCTCCAAGTTAGACACATTTTTGATCTTTGAGAAGCTCATGCTCACAAATAAAGAAATATCTACAAGTGTTCTCCCATTTGGAGGCTCTGATCACTGGCCGATTCAATTAGAAATCAAGGGGATTGATGCTCCCAGGAATAGACCCTTCAGATTTGAGAATATCTAGCTCTCCCACCCAGATTTCATCAGCAACATTGAAAAATGGTGGTCTGAAGAACTCCAGTTTCAGGGCACCAAAAAGTTCCTCCTTCATAAAAGGCTAAAGAACATAAAACTCAAACTCAATGAATGGAACAAAACATATTTTGGTAACATTTTTGTAAACAAAAAATTAGTGGAAATCAAAATGCAGGAACTAAACCAAGAAATGTTCGTAGATGGTTTTGATAAAATCAAAAGTGAGCAAGCCGAAAAACACAACCAAGAATGGGAGAATTTATGCAAACAAGAGGAAATCTTTTGGAAACAAAAGTATAGAGTTCAATGGCTCAAAGAAGGTGAACGAAATACTAGATTTTTCCATAGATCCGTCATAGAGAATAGAATGCACAATAGAATCTCTTTGATATTGAATGAAGATGGGGAGCTTCAGACCTCTCCCAAGGATATTGAAGCTATGATGGTTCATCATTTCAGAGGCATCACAAAAGAAAATAATCTAGACAGAGATGAACACATCAAGGAAATTATAAAGAATATCCCCAGGATGGTGTCCAGAGAAGATACTTTTAACCTGAATAAACCAATAACTAACGCAGAAGTCAGTGTGGTTATCAAAGATATGTATAATGGCAAAGCTCTAGGTCCAGATGGTTTTAATGTATGCTTTTTCAAAGCCTGCTAGAATGTTGTCAAACAGGATATTTTGGATGTTGTAGAGGGCTCCAGAAGAAGTAAATCCATTCTAAAAGCCCTCAACACCTCCTTCATCTCCCTGATCCCCAAATAGTACTCAGCCCTAACTCCTAATAAGTTCAGACCCATTGCTTTATGCAATGTGGTTTACAAAATTATTTCCAAGATTTTGGCCAACAGACTCAAACCTCTTCTTCCTTCTTTCATTTCACAGGAACAATCTGGATATGTTGAAGGAAGGCAAATCATGGACAACATTATTCAAGCCCACGAGGTGGTTCATTCACTCACTAGCAAAAGACAGGCTGGTATGATAATGCAATTAGACATTGCAAAAGCATATTAGAAGGTGAACTAGATTTACATCAAAAAGGTCGTTTCTGCTTTTGGGTTTGATCATGATTGGATCAGATGGGTTATGGCTATGGTTACTTCACCTAGCATTTCAATTCTGGTGAATGGCTCACCCTCAGAGGTCTTTACTCCTTCTAGAGGCCTCGGGCAAGGAAACCCACTCTCTCCCTTTCTCTTTATCCTCATGATGGAAGGATTGGGTCGATCCATTAAAAATGCTAAAGTCTTAGGAAAGATCAAGGGCCTCCAATTAATGGAGAATGGTCAAGCTTTGACTCATCAACAATTTGTGTGTCACACCATGCTGCAAGGCATCCCAACATTCAAAGAAGCTTCATCGTACAAACAAATCCTAAATGACTTTGCCTTGGCTTCAGGTATGGAAGTCAATCTCCCCAAATCAAAATTTATTTTTTTAAACACTAACATTGCTATTCAAAGGAAAATCCCCATAATTCTGGGCTTCCAAAGGGATGTCCTCCCTTCAAATTATTTGGGAATTCCCCTTATAGCTAAACCATTGCACAAAAGTATCTGCGAACTGATGCTCAACAAGATGCAAGACAAGATCAAAAAATGGACTTTTAGATTGTTGAACATTGCTGGCAGGTTGATTCTGACAAAGGTAGTTCTGCAATCTATCCCTATTTTCTTTTTATCAACCTTGCCAGCTCCCAAAGGGGTCTTACAACAATTCAAGAATATTCAAAGAGACTTTCTTTGGGGCAAGGAGGAAACTAGGAAGAAATGAGCCCCAGTTTCTTGGGATAAAATCTGTAAACCCAAAAGTCATGGAGGCCTAGACTTAGATGATCAGGAGATTCTGAGTAATGTATTAGGAGCCAAGCTCTGGTGGAGATGGGTTAAAGAACCAGGGGCTCAATGGGATAAAACCTGGAAAGAAAAATATGCTAGCTCCCGGCAAACAAGTGATCTTATAAGAATGTTAGGAAACATAAAAGGCTCTCACATCTAGAATAAAGCCTGGGAAAACAGAAGCCTAGTACAAAAGAATAGCTTCTGGGAAATCATAGTAGGAGACCAAGCTCTCTTTTGGGAAGATAAATGGAAACAAGAACCAATGTTGTTAAGAGAGGACTTTATGAGCCTCAAGCAGGAAACATATTACCAAGGATTAATAAAAGTTAGAGATTTCTAGAATCTTCCTCATGACACTGAAAAGTGGAGAAATTTGAGGAAAATAGACTACAGAGGGGACAACCCCCTAAAAGAAAAAATAGAAGAACTCATGAGCATATTAAAGCAGAGGAAGATCTTGGTAACATATGGGCAGGATCAGTTAAGATGGGGCCAAAACAAACAAGGTATCTTTAATATTAAGGAAGCAAAAAGAATAATCCTTAACCTAGATCCATGTGTTTTGGCAAAGTCCTAGCAAAAACTTTGGAGCCACCAAGGGTGGATAAATATCAAGCTTTTTATGTGGTTAGTTCATCATAAGAAAATATTAACTTGGGAAAACATTCAGAAGAGGGGGGTTATGGGGCCTTCTAGATGTCAGTTATGTGAAGCTCAAGAGGAGACAATGGAGCATATTCTCAACAGCTACACCTATACCACCTGGTTGTGGGATTCTTTTAACACCATTTTTGAACAGATAGATAGAGACAAAGGTAGTATCATTAACACCTTGAACAAGTGGAGAAAAAACTTTTCAGAGTATGAGATCCTTAATTTGGCCTAGACCTTTACACCAAGCTTCATTATCTGGAATGTTTCGAAGGAAAGGAATAAAATAATTTTCATGGATGAAAAAACTACTCCTCTTTTACTAATAGATCTGATCTTAAAGCAGATTAAGGAGTCAGTTTCCACCATTGTGCATAGTTATCCCAAGAATCTTCCCGTTGTGCTTGAATTAAGAACTCTCAAGAATCTGGGAATGCAAGAGATCATTCTCCATGGTCTTAGTAGAAAATAAAGAGTGTTGGATATGGAAAAGGAGTTTTGGCATCCGCCACTGAAAGGTTATCTAAAATGCAATATTGATGGGGCTTCAAAAAGTAACCCGGGGACAACAAGTTATGGAGGTGTGTTAAGAGATGAAGAAGGAAAAATAATTTTTACATTCCACTGTCATTTAGGCAAAGCCACCAACAACATGGTTGAATTAATGGTTTTGGAGCAATGTCTAGAGCTTCTTAAACTAAATCACAGCTCAAATGTCATTATCGAAGTAGACTCAGAGATTTCTATAAATGCAGTTAAGAAAATCAGTTATGGAACAGCACTAGAAAGGGTCTCAAAACATTGGAGACTAATACAAGTGTACCAAAGAATCCAGAAACATCTCCTGAGTCTTCGAACTATTAGCTTCAATCATGTTCGAAGGAAAGCCAATAAACTTGCAGATTTACTGGCCAACCAAGGAGTGACTAATTCAAAATGTAGGATTGAGATGAAGTGGAATGAGATTCCTCCAAGTAGGTTAAAAGCTCTCTGCAATGAAAAAGCCGTAGAGGACAAAGAAATTTTCAAATATTGGGCACGAGGGTCAGGCACAGAATAAAGCTTTTTATGCCAATTCATTCACAGTACTGTGGTTGGCACCTTGAAAAAGGGAAAACTCTGAATGGTGACAACTTCCTTTGGTGTAAGGCAACTTGTCTCCTTTTTTTCTCAAATGGCAACATAGGGTTTTATTTATAGTTACTGAATGTTTCGGCTGCGAGCTCCATGGTTAGTTTTAGTGGGATGAAAGGCTGGATCGCTCCCACGAGGGATATTCCACTGCACTCCTCTTACAGATTGGAAAACCAAGCTTCGAGTGGTTTCCTAATGATCGCAAGGCATTAAAATGGTAAGTGGTATTGAATTGTTAAGAGAAATTCCACTAGGCTCTCAACACGTGGCATGGGTGGGGTTCGTTATACCACCCTTCATCACGCCTTAAAGATCATGCTTCTTGGCTTTCTGATTTCTCTCCGAGCCGTCCTTTTTTGGAGTAGCATTCGACGGTTAGATTTGGTTGGGCAAGTTGGTGGGGCCTCTAGTATTTTCAATCTTTGCGAGTTAATGATGCAAGGGAGCATGGCATTCGACTTTGGGTCAGCTTGTAACTGTGGGGACCATTTGTTAGGTTAGCTTGTCCTTTAGTTTGTTTAGAGGGTCACATCTATGACAGTACACTCTTGATGTTACCATAGACCTTGAGAAATTTAGGCCTTTTGTATTTATTGTAACTTTACTTTTGGGTTATTGAGAACCAACCAAAAACAAAATATAAAACCCACAACACAATATCTATCTAGGAAATGGAAAATCTAGGAAAACCATTGTCAATCAAGGCAATCCTCCATGCCAATGAAATAACATAACTAAATAACCACACGCATATACCATGCATGTCAAAACTAGAAGGAAATCATACGTGCAACTCAACACCTACAAGAAAACTTGTTTTAGTTGTTGATATGATGTTGCCTTGCACCTTATTGCTCTTCTCTTGCCTTCTTTCTCCAAATACAAAGTATTCCACAATGCTCAAGGGTGCTCCAAGAAAACTCTAAGTTTGCAATAGTATGAGAGAGAGAGGAGAGATATCCAAGCTAAAACTGATAAAAAGATATCAATTGATCCTTAGAAGCCTTTTCATTATTGAGGCCTCTATTTTCTTCATTTTCCATTATTTTCCTTCATTTTCCTCCTCACATGCACCCTGTGACCTTTCACCTTCATTTTCTTCTTCTAATGACAATAAATAGCTCATGCTTTTCCAAAGCCTTTGTCATTTCCTTTGCCAATTTCCATAGTCATTAATTAATCACAAGTGATCCCCGTCACTATGGTTTTGTCCAAAATTTAGCTTGGAATATGTTTCCCATGACCTTGCTCTTATTTTTCCTTTATTAACTTTATTACATGGATTTTTAACCCATGGTTGTTATAGTAATTATGAATAAAATGATTTTAGTGATGAGACTTGTTTGATCAATGATTGGTTACAAAACGATTAGTATCTTGGTATTGAGTATTCAGTGTTTGGTTTCAGAGTGGTTATTAGTATTTGGTGATTAAGAATATTGTGGGTTGTGGGTGCAATTTGAAAATTTTATGAAAGGCGGCCTACAAGTTCCGATGGTTTATTGAGACAGGTGGATCCAGTATGAAAATTTTTGAAACGTGGTTCATAGATGCACTTAGGTTTGTAGAATTTAGTAAGAAAATAGGAGATTTCTTCTAGTAGGAGTTGGTAAAATTGTCAGGGAGTAATATCTTGCTTCCAATCGGAGTTGGAATTTTTTTAGAGATTGTAGAATCTTGTACATACAATCCTGCATACTAGTAAGATGTCATGCCAGTACAAGATTTAAAATAATATCTTTATAATAAGAAAGGAGACAAAGATGACAACAATGGTTCTTTTCTCCAAATTAGGTTTCCACCTAAAAGTGTTGGTGCCTCTATGTGATGATTGTGTTATGATTTAGTTTCTCTTTACTACTCATGGTTATATCATAATGAATTAGTAATGAAAATATGATTAATGAAATCGATAAAAATAAGTGAACTACATATATGCAGTTTTTATTCATTAATTACACATACATACATGATTTTTTGTAGTAAAGTCATGTATAAATATCATAATGTGCAATTTATGATTGATGGGAATGAAAAACTGATCCACAACCCCCCCACTCCTCAATATTTCTAACATTTGAGTAACAAGAATTTTAAAATATTGTAGTATCAGGGGAGTAATGCATCAATTTTTTATTAAAAAAAATGTAATAAAGGACGAGAAATAATGGGTTTGAAACATCCTGAAGGAATTATTTGAGAATCTACGTACAAAAAAAAAAAAAAAATCAGTGCCATAATGAAGTCTTTGGAAGTAAGAGGAGAAAACATGGAAATAAAACTCAGTGAGTTCATTGTTTACCATTTAATTCACTCTGGAAAACATTCAAATTCTTGTCTATTATTTAGGAAACCTATATGGGTAATGGTATGAAAACATTAGCAAAGAAAGCTCCTCGGAAATAGTACGAAAACATTAGCAAAGCAAGGTCCTTGTTAATGGTATGAAAACATCAGCAAAGTGAGCTAGAGGAGCTAGGACAAAGAAGCAAGCTTTCCTTAGTCTATATTAGAGTGCCAAAAGACAAAGTAAAATTTCAGAAAAGAGACAAATCTAGGGTAGTTTACCCTAACTTATGTTGCCCCGACTCCTTTATGTTGTTGGATAGCCTCGTTTGATCTCAACCATTTAAAATCTAGGATCATGTGATCGAGATGAGGTGTAACAACTCATAAGGGACCACATGGTGTAATCACATGGCACTAAGGTGAATCCTATTACTTAATACAAAGGAGTAAATGGGAGGATAGATGTCACAGTAAAACCTACATAATATATTAAAGTGATGATACACTGCATTATCTAAACACAATCATTATACAATAATACCACACCCAATCAAATTTATGAAAAATAAAAATAAAATATTTAAAAATATATATATATTTTCTAATGTTAACTTGATAGAATGCAATCTAATTTTTGGTGAAAGATAAAAATAATTGATGGTCAAAGGGGTGATTCATTTTCTATTGATACTATGCAAGTATACATAACATAATGGATCATCCCTTTGACCATGAATTATTCTTATGATTGACTAAAAATTAGGTTACATTGTATACATTTAACATTAGAAAAATAAATTAATTTTTTTTTTAAATTTTAGTTTTATTTTTCATGAATTTGATTAGGTGTGGTCATATTGTGTAATAATTTGGTTTAGTTAATGTAGTGTATCATCAAATTAATATATGCCATGGGTTTCATAGCTACATCCATCCTCCCATATACTTCATTGTATTAATTCATAGGATTGACCTTAGTGTTGGCTTGTGATATTGAAGGTGGTACACTTGGACCTCATGTTGGGCACATGCTTCCACCACGTGCTCGCTTAGGAGTTATTACACCTCACCTCCATCACATGGGCTGAGAGTTTAAACAGTTGAGATCACACGATACAATCAAATGATTTAAAGGAGATGGAGTGGTGTAATAGAAGGATATACCACCTTCGCTCTGTCTGTTTTCTCAATATTTTCTTTGGTCATCAGTGCTCTACTAGACACTGAGGAGAGTATGCCTCTCTATCCTAGCTCCTCTAGCTTGCACTGCTGATGTTTTCATACCATTACCCTTACAAGTTTCCTAATTCATAGAGAATAATTTAGATGCTATCTAGAGCGAATTAATTGGTAAATGATGAAAAACATTGGTTTTTCTTTCTATGTTTTCTCCTCTTACTATGAAAGGTTTTATTATGGAATTGATAATTTTTGTTTTTGGGTATGTAGGTTCTCACACAATTTCCTATGGAGGTTTTGGAGCTAGTAATTATCACCCCTATTGACTTTTTTCTAGGAACCAAACTGATGCATTACACCCATGATATTGAAATCTTGCAAACTTCTCCTTACTCTATTAATGTTAGCTAATTTCATTGGAAACAGATGTACTGAAATCATTCATATTGATAATTATTCATTGTTTGGCAACATATTTTCCCATTCTTGATGATTATCGATGCATTGGATACATTCCTCTATGTGACCATGATTTAGTGAATGTGGCAACTCTCGGGAAGTATCCTTGTGATTAATTTCTACATCTTTTTTTTCACAAGTCTACAATCTCAAAACTTCTTGAATGGTCATGTCAATAATTAATGATGATTTGTTACATGTACATTGGGGAGAATCTATGCCTTTGTTGAGAGTTATATTCATTTAGTGAACTTCAATTTCGAATCAATTGATTGGGTAATTATAGGTTATTTGAAGAAGCAAACTACCCTTCAATGTTTAAGGGTTCCCTCTAACCTTGGTCTTGATTTCGTTTTGATACAAATAAGAATTTCCATTGTAACATTTTATTCATGTGAAATTTCCATTAATGCAAGATCATTTTCCTCGTAAGTCAGGGTTCCTTCTTATTCTTCGAAGTTCACCCTTATCCAACTCTAGCTATTTTTTTTAGTATTTTTATCTCTTATTCTATTTTACTTTACAAATCGAAGTTCACCCTTATCCAACTCTAGCTATTTTTTTTAGTATTTTTATCTCTTATTCTATTTTACTTTACAAAGCATTAACTTCCTTGTTAGGCTTAGGATTACTAACCTTCCATATATGGTCACCTATTAAATTACTTAGTACTATGTTCCATATCTCTCTACTCTTCTATTGTATACCACCAAATCCTGCAAAATCTTTAGGTAATAATACTTTCCTTGCAAATTTCGTTAATATTTTATAGGATTCGATGTCCAACATAAAATATGTTCTATTCCTTTTCAAAATAATTGTCTATGTTGATCATTTGTTTTCATTGTAACATATGTTATGTTTATTTGCATAATAAAACTTTTAGTTTGTGGTTCATCTTTCATTCAGAAATTTTATAGGAGAGATTGATCCACTAAATAAAAATACAAATACATTAACAAAACGTTTTATGATGTAGATAAACAAAATTGATTTTATAGTGAAAACAAAAGATCAACATAGACATTTATTTTGCAAATAAATGGAACACATTTTCCAATGAACTTTGAATCCTAGATCAAGTATTAGAGAAATTTGTAGGGAAAATATGATTACCTAAAATTTCCATAGGAGTTGGTGGTATATAGTTGAAGAGCAGAAAGATATGGAACATAGTACTAAGAAATTTAATACTTCACCATATATAGGAGTTTAATAAGCTTAAGCTTGAAAACGAACTTAATGTTCTATCAAATAAAATGAGTAAGAGCTAAAGCTACTAAATACAAATAGTCAAAGTTCAATAATGGTGAAACTAGAAGAATAAGAACGAACCCCTACTTACGAAGAACATTAAATTACATGAATGACAATCTCACATGAAAAAAGTGTTACAATGGAATTTCCCTTGGAAAAATAAGAAGAAACCCTAACTTAAGAATAAAATTAATTGACATGAATGACAATTTCACATGTAAATGCATTATAACGGAATTTCCCCTCTATAGAAAAAAAAAATCAAGATCAGGGTTAGAGGAAACCCTTATACATTCAAGGGTATTTTTCCTCCTTAAATAACCTACAATTACCATATCAATCACTCGGAAATTGAAGGAAGTAAACTAAGTGAAAATAACTCTCAACAAAGGCATAGATTCCCCCCAATGTACATGTAACAAGACTCAATGTTTGTCATTTGTGTGGCCATCTAGAATTTTTTTGAATTTGTAGACTGGTGGAAAAATGAACATAGAACATAATCACTGGTATAATTTTTGTGATCTGCCAAATTCACTCAACCATGGTTAGACATAGGAGAAATGCATTCATAATCATAAATAATGGAAAAATATGCTATAGAGAAATGAATAATTACAAGTATGAATGATGTTAATAAGTTGCAACCAAAGAAATTAGATAACATTAAGAGAGTAAGGAGAAGTTTGCAATATTGCAGTAAGAGGGGAGTAATGCATCAGTTAGTTCTTGGAACAAAATAAATAGAGGGTGAGTAATACTAGTTTCAAAACCTACAAAGAAAATTGTGTGATAACCTGCATACCCAAAAACAAAAATTGTCAATGACATAAGGAAAACCTCTTGAAGTAAGAGGAGAACACATAGAAAGGAAACCCATTGAGTTCATTGTTTACCAATTAATATGCTTTCACATCATCCTAATTATTCTTTATGAATTAGCAGACCTGGAAGGGTAATGGTATGAAAATAGTAGCAAATCAAGCAAGAGGAGTTATGACAAAGAGGAAGGCTCTCCTCAGTATCTGCAAGAGCGTCGATGGCCAAAGTAAAATATAAGAAAACACATAGATCTAGGGTAGTATATCCTAATCATATGTCACCCTTACTCCTTTATATTAGTGGTTCCCCATGTGTGATATTAACCATATAGGGCCATGTGATGGAGGTGGTATGTAACAAATTGTTATGGACAACATTTCAGAATCACATGGCCAACATGATGTCTAAGCGTACCGACTTCCATATTATAATCCAACACTAAGTCAATCCTATGATTTAATACAAAGGAGTAATAGGTAAAGCCATTGTATATCTTAATTTGATGGTACATTGCATTATATAAACCAAATAATTACACAAATAAGACCACACCCAATGAATTGCCTAAGAAAATAAAACTAAAACATTTTAAAAAATAAATTAATTTTCTTTTCTAATGTTAACTTTATACATTTCATTCTAGTTTTTAGTCAAACCTAAAAATAATTGATGGCCAAGGGATGACCCATTGCATTTATCTCTACCTACGAATTTTAATTAAATTATCAATAATTATTTGGCCAATGGTAGGGATTTAACATCTACATAATATTTTAACATATTCTTAGTAGTATTCATAAATAAAAGTTTTAGATTTATTCCAAAGTAATCATGCCCTTTTTTCAATTTAATAGGTGACTATATATGGGAGGTTAATAAGCCTAAGCATGACAAGGAGGTTAATGTTCTATTGTGTTTGTGTTATTGTTGAAGTTTGGGGATAAACTAACTGGAAGAGATTACTGATTGTGATATCTATATATATATATATATATATATATATATATATATATAAATTATATTTCAGTTGCTAACTATAATGCTATTTGTGTTTTTCCATCTACTACCTGGAAAGAAAATGAGCATGAAATAATAAACCTTATGTATCCAAAAAAAACATAAGGGAAACTTCACATTTGAAAGATTTAATGTTTAATACAGGAATGATCTATTCACTCTTGATGTATTCATGGGTAGATGTTGTGACCAATGTGTCTGAGAGGGCATCTGGTGTCCCCTCTCAAAATGTCCTTTGGTGTGACTTGTATTATGTGCTTATGAGAGTCGAACCGGTGATATGATGGACTAAAACCTAAAAACCAATGAGAACCAACAAGTCAATACTTCGTGTAGGTTTTAACCCTGTACAGAAATTACTTGCAAAAGAATTCTTAAAGAATAGGAAATAAACAATGACGAGAATATAAAACAAATACATAGAAATTTTCCCTTGGACCCCAAAACCGGACTATGAGATTGATTTTTCATTATATTCCTTTAAATGTTACGATAAATATATATACATGTCGAAGCATTCATAAACCCCAATCCATTAACCTTGGATTAGAAAATAGCCATATTTCCTTTGACGAGGTCTACAAAATACCATGGACAGAAAACCATCATGCCCAAAACCATGTGCAAAACCCATGCACAAAACCATAGGTAGGTCCACCCACCTAATATAGGGTCAAAAAAAACAAATTACAGGGGCGCTTCCATAAAACCCATAGAGGGGGGCTACCAGCACCCTGCTGTGCCCGTCATAATGAAGGGGGGACTGTTGACCCCCCTCTAACCCCCCTGCTTCACGCGTGCGGCTAGTCGCGGAAATAATATAACACACACCCAACATCATGGGTTACATGGGTTCCTAAATGAGTTTCTAGATCTAACATTGGATTTTGGTTCCTCAACCTAATGTTTAAATGAAAATACAATGTTAAAACGAATTAGAATAAGGGTTTCTATGTTATGCTCTTAACCTGCAAACGATACCCAAATACAGAATATGCGAAGAAAAGATACCTAGAACACATAATAGCAATGATTTTATTATTCAGAGAGTAATGTTCACTTTCCTCTTCGAGTGGGCAACCTCCAATAGAGCAGAGCTCGATTACAAAATAAGACACGATGCTCCTCGCAGGGAGTCTCTATCCTTTATATATGACTCATACATGCAATACTACGGGCCAATACCATGGTATTAATAATACCATCTATCTAATACTACGGCGCATTTGCAACTAACTATGGTTCCGTTATTAATTGCGGATTAACCACTTACAATTATTAATATGGTCTTTATTGACTCTTGACTATGACGTGATCCCATTACATAAATAAGGGGGTTAGGGTGGGACCC
>APFE031386128.1:67492-93204 GCA_000404065.3 Pinus taeda
AACCTGGTAAAACCACATGGCCAGCCCCCACCGGGCAGTCTCACAACCAACCTAACACAACACAATGTGGCGGCCAACTCAAAATATAACGCAACATAAAAAACACAAACAACATGCCAAATTTGGGAGGGACAAGATTTGGTTCCATGACCCCACGGTAATGAATTCTATGTTATACCATCAGGACTTCCACGACCCCACGGTAATGAATTCTAATTTATACGAACAAGCCAATGACCATATGTTGGTAGATCTGCCCAGAAATTTACAAAAGACCTCATATTTTCCATTCGACCATCAAATGAAGAATCGACAGACTAGTGGCAAGGAGGAATGGAGAACGAATGAGAAGTGGAACCATGTGCACCAAGGTGGACCTCAGAGGTGAAATCATGAATTAGGTGGAACCTTGACATAGTTCTAGGAGGCAAAATGATGGCACATATTTCGAGATAGAATATTCTTTTGCCCAAATATTCTCTTAGGGGGTAAATTTTATAGTATTTTTAACCAAAATTTCACAAGGAACGCGGTGGTGAAATTACAATCACAATATGAGCAGCAGATTTGCAGATTCCTAGCAGAGCAAAATCTTTGAAGAATCTTGAGGGAATCTTTTAGATTTCTCGAAGGCTAAAAATAAACAGAGTCAGAATGCAGCAGATTTCACACTCAAATGTCTCAGAATCTCAGAAGGATCATGATGGCGGGAACAAATTTTTGATCTGAGTTGTAGATCTCCACTCATCCCAGAGACCAGAATCTTTGGAGAATCATGAGGAATCTAAAAGATTCTTATAGGCCCAGATTTTGATGGTGTCGAAATTTGACAAATGGATAGTCAATTTTACACCTCTCGGCGACATCAATTTAGTGTTGTAGTGAGCTTTTGTAGCTAAGCCTCCCATTGTTTGGCCAAATTTAGAGGTGACAGTACATGAATCAGTCATGTCATGTTTTCCTTCATAGTTGTTGACATGATGTATCATGTTTGAGATCCCTATTTGATGTTATGTTGCGGGATCATTATTTCCACCTTATGTGAGATGTATTTAGCTTTTATTTATGTGTACTATTGTTGAGATCCCTGTGTAATTATGTTGAATGGATACTCATTGCCACATTGTACGAGATCATGTTAAGTTGTCATGTTGAGAGGATGCCTTCTTGAGTTAGACTTCCTGTAAGATGACAGTCTCATGCAGAGACAATCCACCCTTGTTGAGGGCATATGACCTTGTTATGACAAAGAGTCTTCCATATACATCATCATCATTTCCATCAGTATATGAAGTGGCCTCCACCATTTTCACACTGGGCTCGGAGACATAGCCCACACTAGGTGAACTTCGTATTCAAATGTGTTGTGTTGATGATTTTTTTATCATTTTCATGTTTCCTCTTGTTTAAGCATGCACATGTCATTATTTTATGCTCTTTTAAATGCAATTATAAAAACATCACAGAAGTAAAAGGTCTCGAATAATTCTGATAGCTGAAGGAACCTAGATCAGGTTTGGCATTAGAGCAGTCTTCTCGCTGATGTGAATTGTGAGTGTGAATGACCTAAGGTGCAACAATGGAGGATGACAAAGAAATGTATGAGGCCTTGCTCATGATGTCCAAAATGGTGGACATGATGTATGAAGCTTATGAGGAATGAGAGAAAGAAAGAGCAGAGAAAGATGCTCCATCCACAACATCTAGTGTACATTCATCTCCTTCATCATCTTCTCATCATTCAAATGAGGAGATCAACCAGGGCCTTCAAGGAGATAATGTTGAATTGAATATGCTTCTACGATAAGACGAGGAGGAGAAGCATCAATTGCAACTTCCGTTGTGAGCCATGGAAGAGGCCCTAGAAGAATTGAAGCACAACAACCAGAGTCTTCAAGCAGAGCATTCTAAAATAAGGAGGCTTATACAAGAAGAGGAAGAGGAGAAGCGGAGATTGCATCTTCAGCTACAAGCCATGACAAAGGTCATGGAGGAATTGAAGAGAAACGAAGGATTAGAGAAGCCCTCATCACCTATTTCAAAATGGACATCTGAGGTAAACAATGTTGATTTTTCTTCATATTCATTTTCACATGACATTTGTTTTGTTGGAAATATGGAAGTAGCGATTACAGGAAATGGCATGAGACTACTTACCAAGATGGGAAATAAAGGAGGAGGAATTGGTGTTAATGGAAAACACATGAATCAGCCATTGGAGGTTGTGCAAAGACCTCGATATGTAGGTTTGGGATACACTGAAGGAGAATTCTCAAAGGTGTTAGAAGCTTCCATGCCATTGTTGAAATCATCGAGGAAAGAAAATGATGGGAACACATCACCATCATCCCATTTCAGTGCCCATTGTAGGGAAAGAGCTGATGCAATCTCTGATCACCATAAATACACCAAAGATGACTAGGAAAGGTATAACAAGTCTAAGTATTCTAATGTTGATTTTGAGTACAATCATGTTGTTAATGATGAAAGTAAATCATGGAATCGAAAAAAATTTAGTTTTTGTTGTTTACGTAACCATGTGTTCACTGATTGCTGGAAGATAATGGCATCCCAAAAGAGGATGCGGCATGAAATACCTTCTCCACGGTGGGGAAAGAAGGATGTTAGGCAGATCTGGAGGAAGAAGACTTATTGCAGTCATTGCAATAGAGGTGGTCATCAAATATCCACGTGTTGGAGGCTCCATCCAGAGTAGCACCTTAAGGACAAAACTTTCATGCATCAACTAGTTGAAAAAGTTAATCGACAAGAGAAGCCACCACAGGGAGATGACCCATTCACTTTGATAAGTGCGAGATGGTTTTTCTTGATGTGTTAGATTTTCGAGGCCATTTTTTTGTAAATCATTTGTTGCAACTTACACCGTAAAAGTGATTATTTTCTTCCATCACTTGTTAAGCAACAATGATGTTTTGGCCTTGTATTGATAGTTAGAGTATTCATTTCTATTTTGATGTAAACTTGGCCACAAAGTATGTGTTATAAACCCATGGCAAGTATCGGATGGGTTTGGTCATTTATTCATCATTTATTTGAGCATGTAATTTGTAAAAGGTTGTACTACAGGTTTGCAGAGGATGTAGGTGTCAGCTCATCAATTATGGCTCCGAAGGAAAAAATTGAAGGAGAAGGAAGGGTGACCTATTAGGACACTTTTGGTGCAAACGAAGTACACAACAGTTGTAGATTATTTCCATTCTTTTGGAGGACCAAAATCTCCTTAGTGGAGAGGATTGATCGAAGAGGCTCCAACCACACTTAGAGGTCAAAGAGTGCTTACAATAGCTCAAAAATAAAAGTTGTCAAATTGATCTTGAAACCGATCTATATTGAAGTGTTCATCACCCTGATTCCAATGGTGTGAATGACACTCAAAACGGAGCTCGTATGGAAAAGTTAGATTTGGTCAAATTTTCGGGTAAACTTGAGCGATGGGCCAAGTTTAAGTGTTCTACAATTTGACCAATATCGGGGTGTGGAAACTTAGCTGCTAAGAGTGGGCGAGTCAGGATGCAATTGAGTTTACACTCAAAAGTATCAGAATCCCGCAAGGATCATGATGGCAGGATCAAATTTCTAATCTGAGTTGTAGACCTATAGTTATCCTTGTTAGAGCCCTATAGTGATAGGATTCATAATTTTGAATTGGCTAAGTTTGAGCCTTGTAATATTTTACATATCTCTGCTATCTGCAAATGTTTTCCATATTAAAAATTTTAAAAAGTGTAAAGAGAGTATGTCCTAAAAGAAACATCAAAGGACAAAAAGAATAAGGAAAGATTAAAAAATGAAACAATATGAACCCCAAAAACAAAAAAAGATCGTGAAAGTGTGCAAGTCTAAATGCCACTACTATTTTACTGCTTTACTATCTTAAATCATGGTTGTGTGCAGCTTGTCATACATGCCACAACAAATGGTAGTCAAACTGCTTAATCTTGACTATTTCATGCTTTGAATTTTATGTTTATAGTTAGAGAATAAAATCGAACCAAACAATTTAATCTTGGCAGATCATTAGATAGGTAGAGAAAATAAATGGAGCTCATCAGTTTAATCTAAGCCCTTGGATGACATAAGGTTATAAGTAGATAGTTTACTTTTCAAAAGAAAAATGAATGATAAGGGTCTGCTAATTTAAATGCACCCAATTAAAATGAATAAAAATGTTAGGGTAAGTAGAAGAAAGGTCGCTGAAGTATAAAGTTGATTGGATAAAATCACATTTATCATGCTTGATTATATGTTTCAATGTGCATAAGAATTTAAGAAGGAAAAAAACAACGGTTTACAAGTTCATTTAATTAACTCTCCTTCATTCTTTTCACCCCTTTACTTACTAATTTCCCCATCCACAAGTAATTTCTAGTACTTAAAATCCTTCAAGTCATCAGGCTCATAGCATTTCTCTGACTTTTGGTGGGACCAGACCCTCATCTTAATGACTCATGGACATCAATTTTTATAATCCCCTTCATATAATTTATTTCCCTTCATTACCCTAATAAAACCCCTTTTCCTAAGGATAAACTTCATTAGCCAATGAAAAGTAAAAAATCCCCATGTTAAATTCTATTTCACTCAAAAAAACCCACAAAAGTTCTTTATCCTAAGTGTAAGTGTATGTGAAGAAAGTGCATTAATATTACATTATGCTTAGTGGTACGTTCACTTCGCACATTCATTTCATATTAATTTTTAATTTAATTATATAATTCCCAATATACCTTTTCTTGTATATTAAATAAATCCCCTAAATAAATATCCCAACCCTTAGTTTTAATATAAACTATACTTTGTCCCATATTCCCAACAAAACCCACTTAATACACCACTATGTGCTAAAGCTAAACTAAACTAGTTTAAGCCACGCTTGATCATTTAATCCCATGATTAAGTCCTAATGAATCGAAAACCACTAAGGACTAAAGCCCTGATACCCCCAGAATCCTATGCTCATATCATCCATGCACATCCCTCACCTAACTATCATTTGATCATCATCACCCATAGCTGATGGTCCACAGCCATATTGGCTTCACCCGACGACCGACCTTTCCCTGCTCGATAAAGTGGTTTTCCCCGAGCCCCCATTTGCTATGTGTCGAGAGTTGGCATAGATCAGATGACCCTTCCTAAATACCACCTCCTCCATGAAATTGGTGCACTAACTTGGGAAACCACCTCCTGGCTCAACCTGGAAAATTGCCCACTATTCATGTGTAAATTACCAGCCAAAAAGTGATAATTGCTAAATAAAAAGGCCGAGAAGCCCTTTTTTCGCCTTTTGCACTCATTTTCTTTGTAAAACCTCTGTAAACTAGTATGACTCCGGAAAATGCTAAATTCACCAATTGAACTCAAATTCCACTCCTGAAGAAGCTGTAGAGACCCCAATCAACCTATCAGTCCGTACCAGAGCCATACTAACTTCTGTAGTTGTCATGAACTCTAAACTTGAAGTTAATTCACCCAATTCCAGGTATTTGAAGACAAATTACCAGACAACCCTTTCAATTTGAAAATGTTGTCTCTAAAGTGTTTTAATTAAGTAAAATCAATTGAAATTACTTCAAATTTAAAAGTTTGTTCCCAAACTCTTCTAAAAGCTGTCAGTTTCCTTCAAAACCTCTGAATAAACCTGTATTGCCAAATTCAAACCCACAAGAACTGAATTACGGCTGCCCCCATTGCCATGGATGTTAGACCTATCACAACTACCTAGTTGGACCTTAACCACCTACCCCTGGTGGATAGGGATTTTCAAATCAGAGACACAAGTGCATATGAAGTCCTGCTCAAAATTCATTGTTTGAGTAAAGACAGAAATCTGAACCATTCTGATGACATTGGCTTTTGGGACTCCATTTTTCTCAAATACCAGTTTCCCCAAGTACATATTTTTCTTGAAACTGTCCATATGTGCCATGCCTGTTACATTCCTAGCCAAAGAGCTATAATGTCCCTTGACCAAAAGGTTTTGTTCACAATACAACTGAATCAATTAGTGAGATGTTGCAAGTCCAACCAAGTCCAAACCTGGCCCCACTCTCCATTAGGTATTTGTTATACATGTACACAAATTTCAATCCCTCTAGACTGGCCCAAATATTCCAAACTTTCATTGTAGAAAAGAAACACATTCCTAAAGATGCCCCTCCATATGTTTCTACCATTTTCTCTGAAAGGGGCAAGAATATTGTGACTATGCTATCATGCATTTTTGGTTGTACCACACATGAATTTGTTGATGAGCTCTTCCTAGACTTCATGTCTATTTTCACCCCAAGAAAGCCTCCTACTACTTTGTACAATTATGCCCAATTCTTAGCTGAAAGGATGCATGAGCAATTTACCAGAATGCACAATGAGAGAGTATTCAAATACTCATCTATACTATACCATATGTTTTTGTATTATTAGTCAAACAGATCTCCCTTCACCCTCCAGAAGCTAGACACTAGAAGCCAACCCAAGCCTGACATATTTTGGACACCATTATTCCAAAAGTATTCATCACCATACACCTATATAGACTTCATTGAATCTTTTGTCCATCCAGTCATGACCATGCTGACAGGAAGCCCTCCACCTAGAATAAGTTAATAAATCAAAATAGTCCTCCACTTGTCCAAGCAAAGTAAGGTGGGATATTGGTACCTTTACCAAAATCACACTGAAATAAGAATCTATGGTTGCCAACTAGCCCCATACAAAATACCAAACTAACTCCCCATGATGTTATTTCCTCTAGATTATTATAGGAATATAATGAACTTTGATGAAGTCA
Source organism: Pinus taeda (assembly GCA_000404065.3). NCBI lineage: Eukaryota > Viridiplantae > Streptophyta > Pinopsida > Pinales > Pinaceae > Pinus > Pinus taeda. Next base: position 74,304 of record APFE031386128.1, read on the forward strand.
ACTTTGTCTTAGCCAAGAAAACAACTCAGTTCAAAGTCAAAAATCAGTTAGGCCCTTTCATTTGCAATTCTAAAGAAGCAGGGCAGGAAGCAGATCAGATTCTATAACAAATGAAGTTCCAAAATAGTTTCATGTGGAGATATGACCCTCAAGGGTTTATGACTAAACTTAGACAAAAGGTCAAATTGGGACCTTACATTCACCACCCCATACCAGAGATAGAAATATATGCCAATCAATTTGAGTGGTTGGAAAAGTGGTTGGAAAACACTCTCATAGACAGGGATAGTGCAAAGGTAGATGTTGAAAATACCTTGTGTGATTTAGAAAGACATCTTGATGAAAACCCATTCCTGCAGGTACCAGAACAAGAAGCAACCATGAGTACCCTTGCAGTTTTGCAGACTCATAATGAGGAAAGGAATCCCAAGAGGAACAGATATGGAGCCTCCAGTTAAGGTATGGACACTTCAAATGTGAAATATGAAGCCAGCTAGAGCAAAAGGCCAAGGCTCAATCCTGTTTCAGAACAGGAAGACACAAAAGGCTCAACAGAAATAACTAATATTAAGTTAGACATGAGTAAGGGCACAACTCCATCTGGAGAAACACAGGAGTGATCTACATCACAGACTCAAATGTTAGAAAGGTAACTCAGTGTAGAAATCTCCTCATTTAGTAGGCTTGCTGATAAAGATAAGGACATAAAGGACATGTTCAAGGAAATCAAGATGAGAAATGAGAAACTAAAGGCACAGTCTTATGCACAGCATCTCAAGCTTACACCTACTAATCAAACCAGGTTGACGTCAGCTTTTGACATCAAGGTAGGAAAAATGTAAATGTCCTTCATAAAGCCAATTATACAACAACCAAGGACATCAACATATTTCAAGAAGATCGATTTTGAGGTATTGGCAAGGGATATTCATCCTATTGACCAAATTGAGTTTCACAAATAGGCTGGAGAAATGATTTACTCCACCCTTACCGGAATAGCCATAACTACCCATCAATTGTAAAATTCATTGAAAACATTTTAGCCCAGCATTAGTTGGAGAAGGCCTCCTCATAGGCCAAAGACATTAGAATCAAGTCTTTGGAAGACTTAGTGATTGAATTAGGACATGATCCAAAATACGTAGCACTCAAAAAACAATTGAAGATACCTCAACTGCATCATCCCCAGACATAGGAAGTCTTGGAAAACCAAACCAGGCATGAAGAGTTGATGGACTTAGTCCTCAAACTTAATGATCAGTTAAGGGAGACAAAGAAGGAATTGGACAACCTAATCCAATTAAAGCAAACTGATATTGCCACTACCTCAGTGAATGTCATCCCAGTAGTTGCCAAGGGTATTCCTTCCACATTGGTTGCCTCATTGGCTCCCACAGCTCCTATGGCCACAATACAACAGGTTTCAACAGAGTCTACATCAGCAACAGGTTCATCAGGTGAAGAAGAAACAAAGTTAGTTAAATCTATGGAAGAAATGTCCATACATGAAACAGAGATGAATAAGCTCAAAGAAAAGGCAACAATCTTGGAAATTGATTACAAGCTTGCCAAAATCATGCATAAAGAAGAAGTGTAAAAAGCTACCAGGATGAGTGACAGATTGAAATCCATGGAGAAGGACCTAACACTAAAGGAACCCATTGGGCAGGCTAAGGAACTGCTATGGGTAAATATCATTGACTCTGTCAATGATATTTGGCCATGTATTCAGGTGATTTTTGAACAAATTTATTTAATAAAGACGGCTACGAAGGCCATCCAAAGAGTAAAAGAAGAATTAGGAGAAATGCCAGAAGATGCTACCAGAATTATCCATTTCCTTAACAATAAAAATAAGTATGAGCTTCAGGAATTGGAAATAGAGGACAAAACAGAGACAATTTTGTAAGCGAGAAAGGTCCTCTCCAAGAGAAACTCAATGCTAAACTTGGAGGACAAGTGTCAAAATATGTAGGTAGCCATTGACAGTTTTATGGCTAAGTTTAAAATTTTGAGAGGGAAAGGGTTACCCAATCCCTTAGTGATAAATGACAAGTTGATGACACAACATGATTATAATAGCAAAATCAAAGAGCTAGCAAAAGAATAGGTTAATACATCATCAAACAAGGGATTTCCAACAGGAAAAGTACTCTATCAGACATTTGAAAACTTGTTTTACCTCCAGCATGAGGTAAAACACTTGTTTATAGAATAGCCTACTTTTTCCAAGTACACCAAGGTAGATGAAATATATATGAGGATGCTAAAACTCCAATTACCTGATTGTAAAGTATGGGAGAAATTAACAAATTTACTATAAGAAATATGTAGTAAAATGGTTAAAGTATAGTAAAAGTAAAACATCCATGTAAAAATATGAAGACATATTAGCAGAGTTAAAGTGCATCAGTGTCAATGTGTATCAGCTGAAATACTAAAGTAAATGAAGGTTCCAGCATAAAAGATCAAACAACAAAGTATCATAAGGGCTAAAATCAAACCATAAAAGCCAGGAGTACTAAAATAAAAGGGACAACATGAAGCAATTCAATCGATGTCTATATCTTCTTGCAAGAAGATGTTTTTAGTTCCTAGATTAAATCTCAAATTATTTGGAGATATTTTGTAATGATTTTTTGTATAAATACTTCACAATTTGAAGTATGTAGGGTGGATTCTATTATACATTTCTATAGACTTTTTGATTAAGAAGACCCAGAAGGTTATTGTATCAGTTGATGAGCCAGCAATATGGATTGATTAATAAAGATCAGATTGTTCCAAGGATTCATGTGTTGAACAAGTTTCAGACAAGTATTTTCATGTGTCTTTGTCAATTTCTCAAAGTTATTCATAATCTTATATGTGTTTCAATCTAAATGCTATAACTAGAAATATATTTCAGAACTTGTTTAAATCACACTCTATTTTAATAGTTAAGCATTTGAATGTTTTCTTCTGATATTTAAATTAAATAATCCTTCAATTCTCTTTGGTTTAAATTGATTTCATGAATAATCTAGGTTAAAGGATTCTTAACCGCCCTTTGATTTTGATTACCCCTTCCTTCCTCATTCATTATCTGGGTCTAAGAAACCTTAACTTCTCTCTCACCTTGAGTGTAACCCTTTCACCCCTCTGTCTCAAACATCTGAAATACACTCTACTATCTTGCCCTTGGAACATCCACTTTAGTGAATTTATCTAGCTTTTCTTCCTTATCAGTTGACTTCATAGCCCAATGGTCCAAAAGACATCAATTTATTCATCTGTTTAAGAAATCCCACCACCTAATCTCAAACAAATCAAAACCCCTTGAACAATCATAGCTAGCCTAAAAATTATTAACTAAAACAAAGTTAAATATTAAAGAGAGAGCCCTCTGTGAGCATCAGGAAGGCTAGGTCCTGATCTCCAAGAATGGATAGTGATTACCTTTGGTTTTTCCTTCTTATTACTTCAAAGGAATTATCAGAGTGATAACATTTTTGGCAACCATACTGGGGACTTTGATTCTCAGTCTCATAAAAACTTTAAGGAAACCTTCAATCAAATCTTGAGCCCCTTAAGGTCATTACCTGAAGTAAGTTTTTAGAAAATTTCATAAAAACAATTTAAAACTTAAAATTCTGGGTCCAAAAAAGATTCACTACACTAGGGCCTGTTATCACTCCATGAAAGTCTCCTAGGTTGCAGCTCAGAGATGCCTGGTAACATATAATCTTCAATATTGTTCTTAGAACTATTGGAATGGATGATGGTTTGGATCAAGTCAGATAATCATTTCAGCTCTATTCTCACTAAATACATGCATGAACACCCTTAGCAATACAAGGTTTTAGACCACTAATGCTCAATAGTTTATAGATTCAATGATAGATGGAGAATACTAATTGTACCAGCAGATTGCATACATAAACACATATGAATGGCCAACTATAGGAAGTAAATGAGACTTGAAAATCTATTTTATCAATGCAGAGATAAGATGACAATTATCTGGCATTAGACACAGTAGAAAACATGAATAACCTATTCAAGTGCAAGCATGGAACAATAGAGAAAATGAACATTGAACATATGATAGCAAAAGAAGCTTTTATTGATAGAATGAAGATGAGAAGCTTGAAGGAATAGAGGAGGAAAAATCTCCAAAACTTGAACCTTTATTACATTTTTCTTTCAGCTATTTATAGCTCTTTCAATGATGCTGAGTCTTCTGAGGCTTGAGAGGTCTTAATCTATCCCTCTGTCTTATTTAACTATTTGATCTCTGACCAGGCAAGCATGGCTCAGAGGTTCTTCTTCTGACAAAAGAATAACCGCATTCAGATATTTTGGATAGTTTGTTGCGCTGTCTGGGGGCTCTTTCATGCCAGAGATGCCCCATAATGTTTGTTGGTTTTGGATAAGTTACGTTGTCGATGCCTTATGGTTGATTCTGTTTCAGGCTAGCTGTGCATGCTCCATGACTATTTCTGTTTAGGGCAAGCTATGTTGCGATGGAAGGGCTATCGGGCCTCTGTTTTCCCTTTAAATATTTAGAATGACTATTTTTCTATTAAGCACAGAAAAACACAGCAACATTGTGAAAATCCCACCCATCTTTGTCCTTTTCAGACTTAAAAAATCCTTAGATATGGCTTATTCTCCTCTCAGGTCCACCCTTGTAGTGATAACACATCTCCACCATTGATCTGGGAGTCCTAGATCCAATGGTGGTGATCCATTTTGGGCATCTCTTTTGTACTAGAGTTAACTACCCGATGACGGCGGTTTTCTCTCTCCTCGTTCTGGACACGTGGAGGCCGTTGTATGGCATCGGGCCGAAATCCTGCCAGTTTTGTCATTTTCCCTTTATATTGGAAATATGTCGAAGCATTGGAAACTATGAAAAAATGGCCTTGGTGGACTTGAAAAATTTATATATTTCACTTCCTGGACCCTTTCGGGTCTGAGCTTCATTACTATCGGTGCCGCCTTGTGCTCGTTTGTATTTCGTTATATAACGAAATACATGGAAAATGCATTAAAACCGACCTTTGCTGGACCTCAAATATTATCAAATATCATATATATATCCGTCGAGTCTAGCTATCGCATTACACATACACCTGTGCATAGGCCCCGCCCCTTAGTGTTGCTCCGGTGCGGTATAGGGATGTGATTCGATCAGAATCACTAATTGCTCATGCCTGGGGCCTTTACGTAAATCGTCGATACCTCACCGATGCGACCTACTGATCTGATCATCGGTGATCACTGATCGGCGGTGTCTTGCGCCCAACTTTAATTTGTCCTCTCTACTCGGCCGAATGGGATTAGCCGCATAGATTTGGGTCATTGATTGGCTAAATCTAATGGCTAGTATTCTTTCACTATTTAACGCCTACAATTTTGGTTTTTCATGGTTTTCAAGCACTTTTGCCTCCCGATAGTGCATTTCCGCCCTTCCAAGGGCTCTCTTCTTGCACTAATTTTGACCTTTGGATGATTTTGAGAAAATGTTGAAGATTCAAGAGAATTTTTGGATCCCATGGGATGATTTTAAGAAAATTTGGAAGAATTAAGAGCATATTTGGATCCTTTGGCATGATTATGATGGCTTATGGAGACTTTAAAAAGCTTACTTAGATCCATTTTTGGGCCAAATGCTTCCAAGGCTAACAGGCCCAACCCAGATCCAAACCCTGCATCTATAGTGGATGACCTAGACAAAATTCTAAGGAAGCCAAAAAATGAAGAAACTCAAGCTAGTAGTAGCCATCTAGATAGAGAAAATTCACTCCCTGAGGAGTTTTCAACTTTATAAGAAGCCCATTTCGATTTGTCATTTGACCTCTCACTATTTAGAACCAAATCTGAGAATGATATCCATGAAACAGTTTTAGACCCTGAGTTTACTCAACTCATCGATTAAAAAAGGGTTATTCATCCATATTTGGACAAATTTGTCTTAGATTCTTTTGAAAAATTAGAAGCCCTGACCTCTACGTTGATTAGTAATATAGATAGTTCTTATCTTCAACAATCTGTAGATCTAGCTACCCTTACTGTTGTTGCATCTCAAATTTCTTCACAATCATCACTCACTATAAATCCACCTTCCTTTACCACAACTTCATCAATTGTATCTACCATAATTCAATCACCCAAATCACTTATTAATCATTCATCTTCATCACCATCTAGTTCACCTCCATCAGTTTCAAGCCCTTCTTCAACCACCTCAATTTTAACCCCCAGTCAAACCAAAATCATAGTAATGGAAAACATATATGCTCCTCTTCTTTTACCTACCCAACTTCATGCCATGCCTGCAGATTATTAGAGTAATATTTTTGTGTTTGATGCTACTGGTCATTACACTACCCAACATCATGTAAACAAGATGTCTAACTTTTTTGAATTGCATGAAATAGATGAGGTAGATGTCCAATCGAGACTCTTTGCCCAAACTTTAACTAGTGATGTTAAGAAGTGGTTCAAAGCCTGTCCTACCAACCATATTGTAAACCTAGCAAACTTTCAAAGGTTATTCATTGATAGGTGAGAAAGAAAGAAGAACCCATTGCAAATACTTTCTGAATATGACAATATTAGGAGAGCTCCGAACGAGTCAGTTTGGGACTATTGCACTAGGTTAAATTATATCTATAATGCAATTCCATTCAACATTAAGCCCCCACTTGACCTAGCATTAATTAAGTTCCCTGATGGTTTTGATGCTGATATGTCATACCAGCTAAGGGAGAGAAATCCTGAAACACTTGAACAAATGTAGAGTGATGTTGTCACTGTAGAGGCCAACCTGTTAGCTAGGAAAGCACGAATGAGGAACGAAAAGAAAGTTGCATTTAAAGAAGAAGCTTCAACTTCAGATGGAAAAGTAGATGTTTTAGATAAATGTTTAGAAAGAATTATGGATAGGTTAGATATCATGGATAGGAAAAATCAATGGGAAAATCAATAACAACAACCCCCAATAAGAAACCCAAATTTTAGGAACAACCTTAATGCTGCAAACAATACTACACCATACCAATAGATTAGGCCATCATTCCAAGAAAACTATGTTGAGGAATCACAAAACCAAGAGGTAGAGGATGATACCCAGATTAACTTATTGGAAACCAAAGAGGAAGACACTATTTTTCTTACTCAAGAAGAACATGAGTTATATATTCTTAACAGTTACAGTTAGAATTTGGTGAATCTTTTAATTTTAAGTAGGGGTATTAATCAGCTATATATGAAGTGCATAAACAATATATCTTGATAAGTAAGAAGAATAACAAAACACCCATTAAAATATCCATCCAAACTCAGACTAAGATAATAAAAGAAGCTCCAGTTAAATTTTTTTTGCAAATTCTCCCTAGGGGAACACCTGAAACTTTAACCCCTAATATTGTAGATATAACCCAAACAGAGCCAATCATTGAAAAAAACCAAAATAAAGGAAATCAAGGCAAAACAGTAGAAACATAGACTGAAATGCCTACCATTGAGAAAGAGGATAAAGACACTCAAACTACACACATTAAGGAATATCCGAATCAAGCAAACAAACCTCAACTACCTTTCAATATTAAAAATGAGATAGCTAAGTTAAATATATCAGTTCCTCTGACCAAACTGGTAAAAAATGAATCTTATAGGTCACAGATAACTAAGGCATTGAACATAGGAGAGGGAGAGGATTCTATTAATTTAAATGATGACTAGCCTAAATTATTGTTTGGCCCTAAGGCCAATGGAATTCATCAACAAGGGGGAGTTCATCCATTTTACATCAGCCTAAATATTCATGATAAAATTTTGCATAACGCTATGTTGGACTCAGGAGCATCCCACAATCTCATGCCAAAAGCAATAATGGAAAGATTGAACCTAGACATAACCAGGCCTTATAAGGGTTTATTTTCTTTTGACTCCATCCAAGTTAAATGCTTTGGTTTAATCAAAGACTTATGTGTAACTCTTGTCCAGTTCCCTACAAAGAGAATTCTAATGGACATTGTTTTTGTAAATATCCCACCAAAATATGGAATGCTACTATCTTGCTCATGGGGAGCAAATTTACAGGGATCTTTGTAGTTGGATATGTCTTATGCCACCATATCTATTTTTGGTCAACCAAGAAAATTATATAGGGAGACATTGATGAAGTACATGGTTAGTAGTGAGGCGAAACCCCAAAAAATTCCCATATACTCCATGCACTAAGCTATGGACTCCTTCATCTTATAAAACGCATAAACTGATAAAAAGAAAATCACAACCAAAGACCTTAAGTAAGAACAGCTAATAGTGAGAACATATTCCATGAGTCACTTTGGTATTTAGACTTTGATGGGTCTGTAAATAGGTTGGGGGCTGGTGCAGGAGTCTAGATCCATAATATGGAAAATAACCATGCTGAGGGTCATGATTTCATATTGAACTTCAAATGTACCAATAACATGGCCGAATATGAAGCCCTCATTCTAGGGTTACAACTGGTTAGGAAATTAGGAGCCAAAAGAGTTTCTGTCATGGGAGACTCAGGGCTGATTATGAAACAGATCAGTAATGAATATTCTATGAACAACCCTAGGCTTAGTAGATATAGGGATACTATTTTAGACTTGGTCAAGGACCTCCTGGAATCAAAATTTGCTATCATTCCAAGAAAACAAAATGTGTAGGCCCATAGTCTAGCTACCTTTTCTAGTACATGTAAATTTCCATTCCAACCAAACCACCAGTACACTGCAAAGGTCATTCATAGGCCTATTATACCAAAAAACCTTAAGTATTGGTAGATCTTTTCCCAGGACTCTTAGATCTATGATTTATTGAACATTGAAGGTGAATTTCAGAACTGTAAGATATATACTGACTGCACAATAGACAATAATGTAGAAAGTACATTAGATGCAAATGTTTTTGATGTACATAAACAAACTAAATTTAGTAAAGTAGAAATAGATAGTTTAGAGAATATAGAGATATATGAAATAATGGATGATGATCCTGAGATTCTTAATTTGAAAGATAATTTTTTGCCTAAAGGATTAGTACCTTTAGAGGATTTGTTTGACTCTAATGATGTAGCTAAAAAGCCCAAGATGGAACCTCTAAGAGCTGACATAGAAGAAGTTAATATAGGAACTGAAGATAATCCAAAGCTCATTAAGATATCTAAAGCCTTGCCCCCAGAGGAAAAGGTCAAATATATAAATCTATTTAAAGAGTTCCAGGATGTATTTGCATGGAGTTATGAAGACTTAAAATCTTATGACACCAGCATAATCCAACACAAAATACCTCTAAAAGAATATCATAAACCTTTCAAACGTAAACTTAGGAGGATAAAACTAGTTCTTATGCCATCCATAGAAAAGAGGCTAAAAGGATGTTTGATGCCCAAATAATAGCACCCATTAAATACTCAGACTAGATTTCAAACTTAGTTACAACCAGGAAAAAGACAAGTGAAATTAGACTTTGTGTAGATTTTAGAAACTTGAACATGGTTTCTTTAAAAGACAACTACCCCTTACCAAAAATGGACCATATATTGCAAAGAGTAGTGGGCTCATCTAGGATTTCACTGTTAGATGGATTCTTTGGCTATAACTAGATATTAGTCCAACCTGAGGACCAACCCAAAACTATGTTTACTACTCCTTGGGGTACCTTCATGTATTTGAAGATGCCCTTTGGATTAGTGAATGCAGGTGCCACATTTCAAAGAGCTATGGATATATATTTTGACAAATAAATCCATGACTTCTTAGTAGTATACCATGATGACATTACAATTTTCTCCAAATCAAATAATGAACACATAGACCATCTTCGAAGAGTATTTATCTAATGCAGGAAATTTGGGATTTCTCTAAATCCTAAAAAGACACTTTTTAGTCTTGAAGAGGGAAAGTTTTTAGGACACATCATATCTAAAGATGGGATTAGGATAGACGTTGCTAGAATAGAAGCCATTATGACTATTACCCATCCCCGAAACATAAAAGAGCTACAATCATTTCTAGGTAAGATTAATTTTCTTACGAGATTCATCTCAAATCTAACAGAATTAATTAGGGAATTAAATAATATGCTTAGAAAGGACTCATCAATTAAGTAGACATTTGAGGACAAACAATTCTTCGAAGCTATTAAGGGAGCATTAACCAAGACTCCAGTCTTGAATAGTCCTGACTTCAACAAAGACTTTATTATTTTTTCATTTTCTTCAGAACACACCATTGCAGCAGTCTTGCTACAAAATAACAATCAAGGATATGAACAGCCAATAGCATTCTTTAGTAAATCCTTAAGAGATGCCACACTAAAATACAATATCATGGAAAAATAGGCATTAACTTTGGTTAAAGCTATCAAATTTTTTAGAGTATACATTCTATACTCTCACATCATTGCTTATGTTCCAAACTCTTTATTTAAGGACATTTTGACTCAAAATGTGCCTGAAGGAAAAAGAGGCAAGTGGATTTCCACAATATTGGAATATGAAATAGAGATAAACCCTACCAAGCTCATCAAAGGCCAAGGTTTAGCCAAACTAATGGCTAAATTGCACAGTTAGGCCCTTGATATCAACTTCATTAGTGCTTAGGATGATTAGGAGGAGATGGCGACTCCATAGATCAAGGAACCCTTTACTGAATCACCATGGTATGTAGATATTACATTTGTATTACTTAATTTACAAGCTCCTCCTATATTGACAAGAACCAAAGCTAGATTCTTAAAAATGAATTCATTAAGATATTGTGTTATAGATAATGCATTGTTTTGGAAGGATTGTAGTGGTATTCTCTTAACATGTTTATTAAAAGATGAGACTGACAAAATTTTGCAAGAGTTTCATGCAGGGGACCATGGAGGACAATTGTACTAGAAGAGTACTGCTAATGATTTTACTAGCCTACTTTGTTTCTAGATGTCAAAAAACATGTGACCTCCTATTACAAATGCCATATTTTTGAGGGAAAGAGGAAACTATTACCCTTTCCTCTTAAACCAATTTCCACTAAGATGCCATTTCAAAAATGGAGGTTAGACTTTATTGGAGAGATACAGCCCCCATCCTTAACTCAACATAAGTGGATTCTAACAGCCACAGGCTATTTTACCATATGGATAGAGGCCATACCTTCTAGGCAAGCCATAGACACTATCATAAACACCTTCCTAGAGAGTAATATCCTTTCAAGATTTGGATGTCCCCAAAAGCTCATTACTGATAATGCAGCAACCTTTAAGTCCAAAACAATGATATATTTCTGAAATAAATACCATATTACCCTGGGCCATTCCATAGCCTATTACCCTCAAGGTACTGGACTAGCAGAGTCATCCAACAAAAGCCTGGTCAATATTATCAAAAATTTAATGGAGGATAATAAAAGGACATGGAATAAAAAGTTAGTCAATGCCTTATGGGAAGATAGACTAAATACTAAGAAGTCCATTGGAACATCACCTTATTAGCTGGTTGGGATGGATGCAGTCTTCCCATCATCCTTGGGAGTGCCAGTCATGAAAATCCTTCAAGAACTATAGGTGGAACTGAATGACATTCAGAGAAGAATAAACCAAACTATTCTCCTGCAGCATACCAGAGAAGAGCTTTATGTAAAATCACAGATAATCCAGGAAGAAATCAAGAAAGTCTTTGACAAAAAGACTAAAGCAGATGATTTTCACATAGGATATTAAGTCCTCAAGTGGGATTCAAGGAGGGAAGATAAAGTCAAGCATGGAAAATTTGATTTTCTATGGCAAGGGCCTTATGTCATTTTTGGCTACAGAGGCAACAATGCCTTTTTCTTGACAAACATAGATGGATCAGATCTACCAGGAGGACCTATTAATGGTAGGATGCTAAAGCACTACTTTTCCACTGACTTACAGTAGTTCACTTTATTTTCCATCATTGTACATAACATTGCAGAGTGTAGATTAGATTGGATGGTAATCCTTTGAAGTTGAAGCCCAGAGAGAAGGCCCTAAGCTTTGAAAGATTTACTATCATAAGTATCAATAATGCAGATTCACAGAAGGAAACTTTGCAAGGTAACTTTAACCACAATTCAAAGGCTACTGATCTTTAGAGTTCTTGACATTTCACTAGGAAATGCCACCCCTAAGTGGAGCCACTGTTAGAGTTCTATAGTGATAGCATTCATAATTTTTAAATGGCTAAGTTTGAGCCTTGTAATATTGTACATACCTTTGCTTTCTACAAATGTTTTCCATATTAAAAATTTAAGAAATGTAAATAGGGTATGTCCTAAAAGAAACATCAAAGGACAAAAAGAATAAGGAAAGATAAAAAAATGAAAAAAAATGAACCCCAAAAACAAAAATAGATCATGAAAGTGTGCAAGTCTAAATGCCACTACTATTTTACTACTTTACTATCTTAAATAATGGTTGTGTGCAACTTGTCATACATGCCACAACCTATGATAGTTAAACTGCTTAATCTTGACTATTTCATGCTTTGAAATTTATGTTTATAGTTAAAGAATAAAATTTGACCAAACAATTTAATCTTGGAAGATAATTAGATAGGTAGAGAAAATAAATGGAGCTCATTAGTTTAATCTGAGCCCTTGGATGAAATAAGGTTAGACTTAGATTATTTACTTTTCAAAAGAAAAATGAATGATAAGGGCCTACTAATCTAAATGCACTCAAATAAAATGAAGAAAAATCTTAGGGTAAGTAATGGGTAAGTAGAAGAAAGGTTGCTAAAGTATAAAGTTGATTGGATCAAAAACACATTTATCATGCTTGATTATATGTTTCAATGTGCATAAGCATTTAAGAAGGAAAAAAAAAAGGTTTAGAAGTTCATTTAATTAACTCCACTTCATTCTTTTCACCCCTTTACTTACTAATTTCCTCATCCACAAATAAGTTCTAGTACTTAAAATCCTTCAAGTCATAAAGGCTCAAAGCATTTCTCTAACTTTGGGTGGGACTGGACCCTCGGCTTAATGACTTATGAACATCAAGTGTTATCCCTTCATATAATTCATTTCCCTTCATTACCCTAATAAAACCCCTTTTCCTAAGGATAAACTTCATTTGCCTATGAAAAGTAAAAAACCCCCATGCTAAATTCTATTTCACTCAAAAAGGCCCACAAAAGTGCTTTATCCTAAGTGTAAGTGTATGTGAAGAAAGTGCATCAGTATTACATTATGCTTAGTGGTATGTTCACTCCACACATTCATTTCATATTAATTTTTGACTTAATTATATAATTCCCGATATACCTTTTCCCATATATTAAATAAATCCCCTCAATAAATATCCCAACCCTTAGTTTTAATATAAGCTATACTTTGTCCCATATTCCCAACAAAAACCCACTTTATATTGTTGGAAATAATACTGAGAGGGGGGGGTGAATCAGTATTATCAAATCAATATAACTTTTTCTTTTCCATGTTAAGATTCATATATGCTACTTCAGTTAAGGTAAACAACGTGTATAAGCAACTGTGTGTAATGCAAAAAGCATATATCCAATAAACTTATGATTCAGTTAGTTGATCCTTAATGAGTGCATCAAAACATTATTAACCATATGAACAGCAAAACAGGAGCAGTAAAATAGAATAGATCAAGAATCACACATGAGCACCATGATGTAAGGTGGAAACCCAATGTGGGTGAAAACCACCTGCTGCAAGTCGTCTCAATCTTCTTTTTAATAAGAAACTTCTTTTTAAAATAGTTATGTACTGGTGTAATCTTATACCAGTATGCATGCTTCTACCTACAGAAGGCTACAACCTTCTCTCATTCTCCAGAATCTCCTGGAAGGGAGCTACAACCCCCTTATCTCTTGTACTAGCCAATCCATTTACTCATACGTAGGTGTTGGCCTACTGAAATGCTCCAACCTTTACTCATTTTATAGCTACTACTGGAAGGGAGCTACAACCCCCTAGCTCTTGTAGTGGCTGATATATTTACCAGTACGTAGGTGCCGACCTACAATCTTCTCTCATCCTCCAGGGACCACATTTCATACATTTTCAGATTGGATACTCTTGAAGCACAACACCATAATATGAAGGCCACGTTTCATCCAATTTTCATACTAGACCCATCAATATCATTGAAGCACACAATCAATCAATACTAGCATCATCAATCTCTGAATCACCCAATATTGAATCACTGAAACCCTGTCAACAAAATGTAGTCACCAGAACACATAGCAGAACACTGAACTCTGCAACCATATTCAGAACCAACTGTATCATCAAAATTCATGCATCAGAGTGCATACGCTACTTTGAAGTGCCAAACTAGCTTGTATACACAACTTCATCAAATCGAACTAGCGTATATGTCATTAATCACTTATTTATACCTTCTTTGTACTTCTTGACTTCAAACACACCCAGATCATTACATATACAAGGATAATTCATATGTTATCAACCAGATCTAGTCCATGAGATCATATAAAGATAAGTCATTATGATCCTGATGCATTATAGATCTCATCCATCAATATTAAAGCTAGACTCAATCAACCAAACTGAATATGCAGAATACTGACACCAGTAAACAGTCATCAGAACTCATCAACAACCAGAACCACCTGTAACTTCAAACATCATAGCTCATATGGTATTCGCTACTTAGATGTATCTAACATGCGTATGTACACACTTCTATCATAGCCAACCAGTGTATACATCTGTAAATATTCATTTATGAGCTGCAGCTATTTCGAACTTAAGTTATACCCAGATCAGAACATTAGATGCGTCAATATACAGATCTAGAATAAACATGATCAAACCATATAGAGATGTTTCATTCCAAGCCATTAGATCCCAATCTATCCTTAGATATTTTTCTCCATCAACAGTTGAGATTCCTCCTTAGCTCAGATCAAGAAAAGCATCTTGAACCCATAACCTACATACTGGATCTCATACTTCATCAAATATTCAAGATTTTCTGAATGCCTTTGCCTAATGATCTTCTTCTCCTTTTATAGTCTTAGGCCTTACTCAATACCATGGTCCAAAACCATTTAGAACCAATACTAGGGACCCAATACCTGGTTTCAACACTTCGGACACAATACCAAGGTCCAAAACCATAAGTCTAAATACCATGGACCCAAAATAAGCTTTCCCACATGTACATGCTTTTTCGTGGATGAAAGTGCATGCATACACATACGCGACTTTTGATCATCAATCCCGAGTGTATATGCGCCTTTGTATATAGTCAACCTGCATGTATACCCTACTTGGTATATAGCGAACCTGCATATATACACAACTTGGTATATAGTGAACCTGCGTATGTACGCGACTTGTTATACAGTGAACCTGCGTATATACTTTTCTTTCTTCATTCCTTGTAGTCTGATCATCAATTCTTTGCTACTGACATGCTGCACTATGGTCTGTCATCTGTGTGAGTTGCCATCAAGGACAACATTTGTATCATAATGCCAACAATCTCCCCCTTTGGACTTGATGGCAAAGCTAACTTGCCATCCTGAGAGCTGTCATCTTAATGATTTTTCATTGTTCATTACATCTGAACTGATTCCTTTGAGTCATCCTGCATCCCATGTATTCTGTCACATCTGATATCTCTTCTGTAGATTCATCTAGTTATATATAAGTGATTTGTTCTTCTACAAGTGGGTTGCCATAAAGTACAACACATGCATCATAATGCCAACAATCTCCCCCTTTGGACTTGATGGCAATAACCATACCAAGTCACTCTCCCCCTTTGACATCAAGGGCAAAAGGCAGACCAAGATATTTTCTTCCTTGATATACATTCCGTTGTCCATACTCCCCCTGACTACCTGCTAAAATCTCTGATTGAGATCCCCCTTTGTATATGCCAAGGTGTACCAATCTATTCATGCTCCCTCTGAGTACATGTTGAAATCTCTTCTCTGTTGAAGTCTGTTGTTCATGCTCCCCTTGACTGTAAGCAAGGTCTCCAAAGAGATGACCTTCCTATCACCAAAGACTCATACATACATCCATCTCCCAACCAGATGGGGATATACCAATATTGATTCATCCACCCAACCAAGTGAGTATACACTAGATAACAATTTTTTGTACATGATTGAAATATTACATCATCCTTCCCATGCATAGTTGGGGTACAAATTACATCATATGACCAAAAGGAATTCATCAAATGACTACAATAGATAGAGACAAACTATTACATCATGAGTCTTGATATGACCTTTACTTGACATTTATAACAGAGACCAAACATCTAAATAATATCATAATAGTCATCAGCAACTATCATACACAATGTATGATCTGCTCCATAAGCATCTGTCAATAGCATCTATACTAGCAACCTGTATATGTTAATTAGTGTATAAGTCATCAACCTATAACAAGGTATGTCTGCATCAACTCATCCTTTTGAACAAAATTATGCATATGACATAGATAATCATTCACATTATATCATATGTGAAAAACACCATAGCCATCTTATCAACATCAAGATCTGCACGATCCAAGTATCATCACATGGGAACATCTACATCAGTCAACATATGTAAGTATCAACCTATCATCATATAAGTAAGAACTCATCATCATCATATCTCCAACATTACAAATTTGAGTAATCATCACTATGTATCTTGAGCTCAAGGTCATTTGTCAAGACTTCTTGATATCGTCAACAACAACAATCCTCATCCACATGAGTGCCAAGAACTATAGGAATCTTGGACCATACTATATTATATGATCTTTATGCATATGACGACAACAACATATGAGTGACTCATCATCAAGTAATGAATATGTGTATTCAAGCTTTGTACTTCTCCTTATCCTTATGAAGATCACCATGTAAGGACCATCTATGCATCATCAGAGAATCAACCACAAATCTGATCTGAACATCAACTATGTAACCCCAAGAATCATATGAGATTTTGTCATGGACAACTCATAACCATATCATAGAAAGATATATATAAGCATCATCACCAAGGACTACTAATCATGATGCCAACAATGCATTATTAAAAGCATATGCTCCCCCTGAACCTGTGCCATCTTGCTTACTTTCAGATCTGATCATGCATATATCAGCAAGAAGTATCAAGACATCATCATCATTAATTTAGGATCAAAACACTTTTTAAACATATTACAAGTGTCAAGACATTTCCACACATCATCAACAGATTGTAACCATTATCAAACAGAGAAAATAATGGATTGAATCATATCATACCCTTTTTCCTGAGCCTGTCCCTACTGCTTTTCCTCAAACTAACATATATGGGACTATGCAGTAACTAACTCACGTATATACATGACTTCCCTTTATGAAACTTGTGTATTAAATTTAGGACAATGAAGTCTTACACTTTCAGCTCCCTCTGAGTCTGTTATGTTTGTATTTTGTGTTGTGCCACATCTTTCTGACTGTACTTCCTTCTTCTTCTATATCTTCAAGTGTGATGACGTTTTCTCCTTTTGGTATTGTGTTTGTACTTTGTTCTTGCATTCCTTTGTTGTATAACCAAGCTTGTTACATGCATAACAACTTACATGTTTCATATTCCTTCTATAACAATCAATAGACCAAACATATTGCAAGCAAAGCAATATCCCTTAAAGTACCTGGAACATGATGATCTTTCTATGTGATGGTCTTGAACCATTCTTCTTCTACATCTGGCTGCAACATGTCTAAGATTATGACATACATAACATTCAACATTATTCATCATAGGAAATAACCGACTATCACTTCCATTGTTAGAAGTAAAAGATTTTCTTTGAAGAATTTCTTTCCTTGGTTGTTGATGAGATTGACCTTTCATCTCCTTGTTGAGCATTTCAGATTTTGCATTAGAGTTCCTTGTCTTACTTTGTGAACTAGATTCACCTTCAATAGATTCATGAAAACCAAGGCAAGTTTTGATAGTAGGACACCTTTGACTAATAAGAATATCATCCAAGATCTTAGTACTATCTTGAAATCGTAAGAGCTTATCCTTTTCTTCTAAGTTTTCTTTTAGAATATTTACCTCAATCTGATGTTGCTCGTCCTTTTCATGATACTGTTTCTTCATGTTTTCTTCAGCTTTTCTTCCTTCTTCCAATTGATGTCTTAGTTCAAGAACTTCATTTTCTTCTTTTTCAAGAGCTTGGAGTAGTTCTTTATTATGCTTATTTGATTCTTCAAGATCTTCTTTTAGCGAGAGGATCATAGCTTCAAGAATTTCATAGTAACTGGATATATCTCTAAGTTTCTTGATTGTTGTGCTCCTTTCATTGACTTCATTTCTTAATGATGTCACTTCATTCTGCAACTTTTGACATTGATCTTCCTTGTCCTTGAGTAACTTCCTTACCTTGTTTCCTTCCTCTAGTTGAGCTTTTAGTTTGGTAGCTTCTTCTTTGAAGGCACATTCCCTTTTGTTCAATAGATCTTGTTGATCTCTAATTTTGTCTGTAAGTCTTTTAAATTATACCTCTATTTGATATCTTTCTTGCTCACCCATAAGAGAAAATTCAGTTGTTTCGCTATCACTTTCATCATCTTTAAATGGATAGATAAATGTATTACCAGAGGATAACAAATTCATACCTCAAAGTTCTTTTTCTTGTTCATCTTCATTCTGAAGTGATTCTGAATCTGAAGAGCTTCTTCCACATATTCCCCAATCGATTCTCCCACTATCATAGCTCTTCTGAGATGTCTTCTTCTTCTTAGGGGCTTTCTTCTTAAGCTTCTTTCCCATTGCTCTACGGATCTCCTTCAAGCGATCAAGCTTCTACCAAAGGACCTGCTCTGATACCAATTGTTGGAAATAATA
>APFE031386128.1:99472-110760 GCA_000404065.3 Pinus taeda
CTTATATAATGTTGTTGAATCATAATAAGGAGTTACACTCCTAGTTGTATTAGGTCACTAGCACTCCTAGTTAACAGCTAGTTCTAATTAATGGTTTGTTTTATGGTTAGAATAGGTGTCACAGATGGAAAATTCGATTTCTCTTGATGATGGATGATGGAATCCTATTTGTAAATGCTTTATATAGAGCATGAGGTCGAATTAGCAAAGGGTTGGAGACTTTTGGCTCAGCTGCTGCTCTATGTGCAGACTGTGTATATTTTTAACCTAATGCAGATTTCTACTTAGACAACTCAAGATTCATGAAGAGCTCTTGTATGTTCTTGTTATGATGGAATTTTCCAATACTTACATTGCAGTGGTGTTTACTTATGATACTCAGAATTCATCACTGCTGCTCTGACTTCCTTCATAGATAAACTTACTATGTTTCACTGTTTTGTATTGTCATTTCTACACTCAAACTCTATAATGCCTTGACTTCAATGCTAGGTAGAATGCTTTGGCTTCACTACTCAGGATTCATGAAGGATTTCTTATATTCAGAATGTGTTTTGTCCTTTCCTTAGTTTTTTTACAGTTGCATAGGCGTACAATCACTCAGAATTCACTGATTGTGCTCTGACTTCCTGTGTGCACTTATGAGCTGTGGTTCCATATGTGTGTTGTGTTCTGAATATTCAAATGCTGAATGCCCTGACTTCATGTTAAGCTGATCTTGTTGTTGGTATGAAACTACTTTGACTCCAATAGCCCAATGGTAGCCAGCCTTCATCTTTTCTACCTATAACATATACAATTACAAACCATAGAGTTAGCCATCTATTCAAATCATTAATCAAAATCAATAACCCTTTGAGAGAGCCCTCTTAGGCTAAGGAGGCTAAGCCTTAGTCAAAAGTCTGGTTTGAAATAGTTACTTGAAATTAACCTGGCCTGTAGCCTTCCAGTGCTTGATTTTGAGATAACACGACCCACCATCTACTATGTGTCAAGCACTGGCATAGATCAGGTGACCCTTCCTAAATACTGCCTCCTCCATGAAAGTCATGCGATGGCTTGGGAAACCGCCTCCCCTCTTAACCTGAAAAACTGCCCACTGTTCATGTGTAAATTACCCACCAAAAAGTGACCATTGCTAAATAAAAAGGCCGAGAAGCCCTTTTTTCACCTTTTTCACTCATTTTATTTGTAAAACCTCTGCAAACCAATACAACTCATGTAAACACTAAATTCACCAATTGAACTCAAATTCCACTCCTGAAGAAGCTGAAGAGACCCCAATCAACCTATCAATCTATACCAAAGCCATACAAACTTCTACAGTTGTCATGAACTCTGAATTTGAAATTAGTTCACCCAATTATAGGTATTTGAAGACAAATTACCAGACAACCCTTTCAATTTGGAAACATTCAGTCTTTAAATTGTTTTAATTAAGTAAAATTAATTGAAATTACTTCAAATTTAAATGTTTGTACCCAAACCTATATAAAAGCTGCCAGTTTCCTTCAAAACCTCTGAATAAACTTGTATTGCCAAATTCAAATCCACAAGAAATAAATTATGGCTACCCCTGTCACCATGGATGTTAAACCTATCACAGCTCCCCATTTGAACCTTGACTATCTCCCCCTGGCAGATAGGGATTTTTAAATCAGAGACACAAGTGCATATGAAGCCCTGCTCAGAATTCATTGTTTAAGTAAAGACAGATATCTGCACCATTCTGATGACATTGGCCTTTGGGACTCCAATTGGCCCAAATACTAGTTTCCCCAAGTACATATTTTTCTTGAAATTGTCAATATGTGCCATGCATGTTACATTCCCAGCCAGAGAGCTATACTGTCCCTTGACCAAAAGGCTTTGTTCAAAATTACGGCTGAATCAATTAATGAGATGTTGCAAGTCCAACCAGGTCCAAACTTGACCCCACTCTTCATTGGGGATTTGTTATACGTGTACGCCAAGTTGACTCCCTCTACACTGGCCCAAATATTCCAAATTTTCATTGTAGAAAAGAAACACGTTCCTAAAGATTCCCTTCCATATGTTTCTACCATTTTCGCTTAAAGGGGCAAGCATATTGTGACTATGATATCATGTATTTTGGGTTGTACCACAGATGAATTTGTTGATGAGCTCGTCCTAGCCTTCATATCTATTTTCACCCCAACAAAGCCTTCTACTACTTTGTACAATTATGCCCAATTCATAGCTGAAAGAATGCATGAGCAATTTACCAGAATGCACAATGAGAGAGTATTCAAATACTCATCTGTACTATACCATATGTTTTTGTATTATTAATCAGACAGATTTCCCTTCACCCTCCAGAAGCTTCACACTAGAGGCCAGCCCAGGCCTGTCATATTTTGGGCACCATTATTCCAAAAGTATTCGTTACCATACACCTATACAGACTTCATTGACTCTTTTGTCCATCCAGTCATGACCATGCTGACAGGAAGCCCTCCACTTAGAATAAGTCAAGAAATCAAAAGAATCCTCTAATTGTCCAAGAAAAGTAAGGTGGGATATTGGTACCTTTACCAAAATCACACTAAAATAAGAATCTATGGTTGCTAGCTAGCCCCATACAAACTCCCAAAATACCTCCCCATGAGATTATTTGCTCTAGAGTATTATAGGCAGATAATGAACTCTGATGAAGTCAACTTTGTCTCAGCCAAGAAAAGAATTCAGTTCAAATTCAAAAATTAGTTAGGCCATTTCATTTGCAATTCTAAAAAAGAAGGGCAAGAAGCAGATCAAATTCTGCAAGAAATGAAGTTCCAAAACAATTTCATGTGGAGATATGACCCTCAAGGGTTTATGACTAAACTTAGAAAAAAGGTCAAATTGGGGCCTTACATTCATCACCCCATACTCTCATAGATAGGGATAATATGAAGGTAGATGTTGAAAATACCTTGTGTCATTTAGAAAGACAGATTGATGAAAGCTCATTCTTGTAGGTACCACAGCAAGAAGCAACCATGAGTGCCCCTGTTGTTTTGCAGACTCCTTAGAATGAGGAAAATAATCCCAAGAGGAATATAGAGAGGGAGACTCTAGTTCAGGTATGGACACTTCAAATGTCCAATATGAAGCTAGCTAGAGCAAAAATCCAAGGCTCAGCAGAAATAACTAATACTGAGTTAGACATGAGCAAGGGCACAACTCCATTTGGAGAAACACAGGAGCCATCTACATCATAGACTCAAATGTTAGAAAGGCAGCTTAGTGTAGAAGAGTCCTCATTTAGAAGGCCTGTTGTTAAAGATAAGGACATAAAGGACAGGTTCAAGGAAATCAAGATGAGAAATGAGAAGCTGAAGGCACAGTCTTATGCATAGTATATCAAGCTTACACCTACTAATCAAACCACGTTGATGTCATCTTTTGACATCAAGGAAGGAAAAATGCAAATGTCCTTCATAAATCCAACTGTACAACAACCAAGGACATTAGTAGATTTCAAGAAGATCGATTTTGAGGTATTGGCAAGGGATATTCATCCCATTGACCAAATTGAATTTCAAAAACAAGTTGGAGAAATGATTTACTCCACCCTTATAGGAAAAGCCATAGCTGCCCATCAATTTCCGAATTCATTGAACAAAATTTCAGCCCAGTATCAGTTGGATAAGGCCCCCTCACAAGCCAAAGACACTAGAATCAAGTCTTTGGAAGACTTAGTACTTTAATTGGGACATGATCCCAAAGACATAAAGGCTACTGAACAACTGATCAAGAAAAGGAATGATGACATTCCTGCACTCAAAAAACAATTTAAGATACCTCAACTACATCATCCCCAGATGGGAAGTCTTGGAAAACCAAACCAAGAATGAAGAGTTGATGGACTCAGTTCTCAAACTTAATCATCAATTAAGGGAGACAGTGAAGGAATTGGACAACCTAATCCAATTAAAGCAAACTGATATTGCCACTACCTCAGTGAATGTCATCCTAGCAGTTACGATGGTTGTTCCTTCCAAATTAGTAGCCTCATTGACTCCCACGGTTCCTATGGCCACCGTACAACAAGTTTCAACAGAGTCTACATCAGAAGTAGGTTCATCAAGTGAAGAAGTATCAAATTTTTTTAAAGCTATGGAAGAAATGTCCCTATAGGAAACAAAGATGAATAAGCTCAAAGAAAATGTGACAAGCTTGGAAATTGATTAAAAGCTTGGAAAAATCATGCACAAAGGAGAAGTGGAAAAAGATGCTAGGATGAGTGACAGATTGAAAGCCATGGCGAAGGACCTAACACTAAAGGAACCCCTTGGGTAGGCTAAGGAACTTCTATGGGCCAATACCATTGACTCTATCAATGATATTTGGCCATCTATTCAGGTGATTTTTTAACAGATAAATTTAATAAAGATGGCTACAGAGGCCATCCAAAGAGTAAGAGAAGAATTAGGAGAAATGCAAGAAGATGCTACCAGAATTATCTAGTTCCTTAACAGTAAAAATAAGTATGAGTTTTAGGAATTGGAAATAGAGGACAGAACATAGACAATTTTGGAGGTGAGAAAGGTCCTCTCTAAGATAAACTTAATGCTAAACTTGGAGGACAAAACTTAGAATATGCATGTAGCCATTGACAAATTTATGGTTAAGTTTCAAATTTTGAGAGAGAAAGGGTTACCCAGTCCCTTAGTGATAAATGAAAAGCTCATGACACAACAGGATTACAACAACAAAATCAGAGAGCTAGCAAAAGAACAAGTCAATACATCATCAATCAAGGCATTGCCAACAGACAAAGTACTCTATCAGACATTTGAAAACTTGTTTTACCTCCAACATGATGTAAAACACTTGTTTATCAATAAGCCTACTTTTGCCAAGTACACCGAGGCAGATGAAATATATATGAGGATGCTAAAAATCCAATTACCTGATGCTCAATTATGGGAGGAATTAACCAATTTACTATAAGAAATATGTAGTAAAAAGGTTAAAGTACAGTAAAAGTAAAACAACTAGGTAAAAAAATTAAGACAGACCAGTAGAGTTAAAGTGTATCAGTGTCAAAGTGTAGTAGATGAAAGCCTAAAGTAGATGAAGCTTCCACCATAAAATATCAAACAACAATGCAACATAAAGGGCTAAAATCAAACCATAAAAGCGAACAATACCAAAATAAAAGGGACAGCATGAAGTAGTTCAATAGCTACTTCTATCTTCTTGCAAGAAGATATTTTTATTTCCTAGATTAAACCTCAAATTAGTTTGGGATCTTTTGTAATAATTTTTTTTATAAATACTTCACAATTCGAAGTATGTAGGGTGGATTCTATTAGACATTTCTATTGACTTTTTGATCAAGAATACCTAGAAGGTTATTGTATCAGTTGATGAGCCAGCAAGCTGGAAACTGTTCCAAGAATTCATGTGCTAAGCGAGTTTCAGACGAGTATTTTCATGTGTCTTTGTCAATTTCTCAAAGTTATTCATAATCTTATATGTGTTTCAATATAAATGCTATAGCTGGAAATATATTTTAGAACTTGTTTAAATCACACTCTATTTTAACAGTTAAGCATTGGAATGTTTTCATTTGATATTTAAATAAAAAAATCTTAAATGCTCTTTGGTTTAAATTGATTTCATGAATAATCTAGGTTAAAGGATTCTTAATTTCCCTTTGATTTCGATTACCCCTTCCTTCCTCATTCATTATCTGAGTCTGAGAACCCTTCACTGCTATCTTTCTCTTGGAACATCCCCTTTAGTGAGTTTATCCAGCCTTGCTTCCTTATCAGTTGACTCCATAGCCCAATGGTCCAAAAGACATCAATTTATTCATCCGTTTAAGAAATCCCACCACCCAATCTCAAACAAATCAAAACCCCTCGAACAATCATAGCTAGCCTAAAAATTCTTAACTAAAACAAAGTTAAATCTTAAAGAGAGAGCCCTCTCTGAGCATCAGGAAGGTTAGGTCTTGATCTCCAAAAGTGGATAGTGGTTACCTTTGGTTTTTCCTTCTTATTGCTTCAAAGGAATTATGAGATTGATAACAATCCTAGTGAAGAGAATCTATGGAGAATCATGGGGAATCTAAAAGTTTCTTATAGGCCCAGGTTTTGACGGTGTCAGAATTCGACAAATGGATAGTTGATTTTACACCTCTCGACAACATAAATTTAGTGGTGTAGTTAGTTTTTTTAGCTCAGCCTCCCATCTTTCAGCCAACTTCAGAGGTGAAGGTACACCGATCAGTCATGTCATGTTTCCCTTCATAACTGATGAGATGATGTATCATGTTTGAGATCCATGTTTGATGTTATGCTGTAGGATCATTATTTCCACCATATTTGAGATGCATTTAGCCTGTATTTATATGTATTGTTGTTGATATCCCTGCATAACTACATTAAAGGGATACTCATTACCACATTGAGTGACATCATGTTAAGTTGTCATGCTGAGAGGAAGCCGACTTGAGTGAGAATTCCTGTAAGAGAAATGTCTCATGGAGAGACAAGGTACTCTTGTTGAGGGAATATGAACTTGTTATGATAAAAAGTTCGCCATGTACATCATCATCATTTCTAGTAGTATATGAAGTGGCTTCCACCATCTTGACACCAGGCCCGGAGACATAGCCCACAATGGGTGAACTTCATTATCAAATGTCTCGTGTTCATGATTTTTTTATCATTGTAATGTTTCCACTTGTTTAAGCATGCACATGTGGTTCTTTTATTCTCTTTTAAATGAAATTCTGACAACATTGTAGAAGTAAAAGGTCTTGGATAATTCTGATAGCTAAAGGAACTTGGATCAAGTTTGGCATCAAAGCGGTCTTCTCGTTGATGTGAATTGTGAGTGTGAATGGTTGAACGTGTAGCAATGGAGGATGACAAAGAAATGTAATAGGCCTTGCTCAGGATTTTCAAAATGTTGGACATAATGTATGAAGCTTAAGAGGAATGAGAGAAAGAAAGAGCAGAGAGCGATGGTCCATCCACACCTTCTAGTGTACATTCATCTCCTTCATCACCTTCTCATCATTTGAATGAAGAGATAAACTAGAGCCTTCAAGAAGATAACATTGAATTGAATATGCTTCTATGAGAAGAGAAGGAGGGGAAGCATTGATTTCATCTTTAGTTGCGAGCTAGGGAAAACGACCTAGAAGAATTGAAGTGCAATGACCAAAGTCATCAAGTAGATTATGTTGAATTAAGGAGGCTTATACAAGAAGAGAAAGAGGAGAAGCAAAAATTTTAGCTTTAGATACAAGCCACCATAGAGGCCTTGGAGGAGTTGAAGAGAAACAATCTCTTAGAGAAACCCTCATCACCTGTGCAAAATCAACATCTGAGGTAAATAATGTTGATTTTTCTTCAGATTCATTTTCACATGAAACTATTTTTGTTGGAAATGTGGAAGTACCGGTTACAGGAAATGGCATGAGACTCCTTACCAAGATGGGGTATAAAGGACGAGGACTTCGTGTTAATGTCCCATGCATGACTCAACCATTAGAGGTTGTGCAAAGACCTCGATACACAGGTTTGGGATAAACTTAAGGATAATTCTCAAAGGTGTGAGAAGATCCCATGACATTGTTGAAATCAACAAGGAAAGAAAATGATGGGAACACATCACCATCATCCCATCGCAGTGCCCATTGCAGGGAAAGAGCTGAGGAAAGGTCTCATCACCATAATTACACCAGAGACAACTAGGAAAGGTATAACAAGTCTCAATATTCTAATGTTCATTTCTATTACAATCATGTTGTTAATGATGAACGTAACTCATGGCATCGAGAAAAATGTAGTTTTTGTGGTTTACATAACCATGTGTTCACTGACTGTTGGAAGATAATTGCAGCACAAAAGAGGATGAGGCGTGAAAGGCCTTCTCCACATTAGGAAAAGAAGGACGTTAGCTAGATTTGGAGGAAGAAGATTTATTGCAGTCATTACAACTGAGTTGGTCATCAAATATCCACATGTTGGAGGCTCCATCCAGAGAAGTGCCTTAAGGACAAAGAATTTGTGAATCAACCAATTGAAAATGTTGATTGAAAAGTGAAGCCACCATAAGGAGATGACCCATTCACTTTGATAAGTGAGATATGCTTTTTCTAGATGTGTTAAATTGTCATGGTTGTATTTTTTTAAATCATTTGTTGCACTTTACATTGTAAAATTCATGATGTTTTTCCATCACTTGTTACACAACATTGATGTTTTGGCCTTTAAAAGATCGAGAAAACCAACCTCTAATGAAAGTAGTTCCTTGAGACGGTATCTTCTAGCACTTGCTGCACGCGTCTTCTGCACCTTGGCCTCTCCTCGGGCACTTCTCTCAGTAGCTTTACTAATGCCTCTGTTTGTAGCCTTGCTGATAGTTAGAAGAAGATATCAAGCGAACAACTCAATTTAGAGTAAAAAGGTACTGAAGCTTTTATTAACTCGAAAGGG
Organism: Pinus taeda; assembly: GCA_000404065.3. NCBI lineage: Eukaryota > Viridiplantae > Streptophyta > Pinopsida > Pinales > Pinaceae > Pinus > Pinus taeda. The sequence goes on from APFE031386128.1 coordinate 107,938, forward strand.
AAACTTACAGAGCATTACAATATGAAAACAAGAAAACTCAGAGTTTTGAAGCACTCAGTTCAACAACGCGTGCTTGTCTTCTACCGATTTCTTATTCTATAGACTCTTTTTTTTTTTGGACATGACACAAAGTGGAAATAATTGAGTCCTGTCGACATTTCCATAGTCCTACGGTGTCTACTCAATATTTCAATACAATAATTCAAAATCACACTAAGGACAATATTTCAAAGTGGAAATATTTGAGGGTCCTGTCGGCATTGTCATAGTCCAATGGTGTCTACTCAATATTCCAATACAATAATTCAAACTTTCAACTATTTCAAAGGAATCTAAGGACTATCAGCATGGTCCCTTAGGGCTGCGGTCTGAGTCATAATCATCGAACTTGTTAGAATATGGATTCTCTCGTAGATATGTTTCCTCCATTATCTTTATATATTTCTCTTCATAGTCCGGCTCAGCGGGGTCTTGAGCATCTTGGTACACATCTAAATACAAAATGTCCTTTCCTTTTGAAGATGTCGTTGCTGTAGATGTTGTAGCTGCTTTAGAGGACTATCCTACTTCCAACTTTCTTCGATCTTTGTAGGGATGATGGCTTTGGTAGGGTAACTTGAATGGGTCATCTTTCTTTCTCCATCTATTGATGTAAGATGTAGGATTTATCTCAATATCTAAGAAAGAATCTTTATGTGCTTTCGAGAAAGCTAGCATCTATAGCACTAGTAGTTCTATTCCATCCAATAATTCCCATTTAAAAATCTGGAACATATTAGTAACTGTTTCGATGGTGTGTTGTACCCAAATTTTGTAGTGATCACTAACACCTTCCTTTTCTTGCCATGCAAACTCAAAATTAAATGTTGTGCATACCCTAGTTGATAATAATAGTCTAATCAAACATATAGCATGTGCAGTCGAAATTCCTGAACTTACTCCAACTGTGATTAGTGCCTTTTGATTCACAGAAAACTTTAAAACAAGACACTTCTCTTGCGATTCGGTCAATTTTTTGATTATATGAATTTTTTCAGGCAATTTTCGCATGGGAAATTCTTTTAACCAGCCCAAAACTCTATTTACTCCATCCTTATTTTTTGCAAATGCAGAACTTTTTGAAAACTGATTTGCAAAAACCTGTGAAAAGGGATTTGGCTCAATAGCATTCCTTATTTTTGGGCTATTAAAATCCCATGGTATAGAAAAGATTTTAATATACTGTAGAGTTCTTTCTACACATTGAGATTGTATTTCAACCTATTTCTTCTTGCAGTAACCATTCTTGATTTCCCAATCTGCAGAGGGCTCGAAGATTTCATACTAAGGAAAAGTATCTAAATGCATATAATCTAGATCTCTTCTTTGTAGATATGATGCTTTAATTTCCTCAAACAAATCTGGAATTCTTAAAGTCTCTAAAAACTGACCAACTTCTACCTTGATGTTAACATCATCAAGGTCCATCGTCTTAGCACTTGTAAAGATTTCAAGTGCAAAATCAATACAACGAATCATTTGATAATAATTTAAAATTTGCAAGACCCAAATCATAGATTGAGTATACTGTATGGACCATAAATCATCAAGTGTTTTGAAATATAATTTGACTTTCATATTTGGTAAAGGGTATGCTATTACCAATTCAGGATCCAATCCAAAAAGTGTGCCAATATTCTTTAATTTCCAGGCTTGACATTTTTGAATCCATTGGTTTCTTCGAAGCCTGAGTCCAACTACCTTTTTTATTTCTAGAAAAAGACCTTCCACATGCTTCTCGAGAATTCTGAACCATTTTGCCAAAGTAAAAAGATTTTTCGGCTGATCTGGAATATCAAAAATACTTCCTCTCACTTCTGTCCAGTTGCGGTAAATTCTATGAGCTGTATTAATTTCCCTGGTAAGAGCATCAACAATATAGTTAGAATTTCCAGTAATCCATTCTACATCAAAATCATATTGCTGGAACCAAATCTGCCATGATAATAATATTCCTCTTGCCATCTATCTTGATAATTTTGCTGACAAGAAATATTTAAAATTCATGTGATCAGTACAATCAAGAAAGTCTTGGTGCCAGTACAATTCAAATTTTTGAATGCCATTAAATATTGCAAGAGTTCCTTTCAGCAGAAAATAATTTTCTAATAGGGAGGAATTGTCTTATGCATAGGCACATACTTCTTCTTCTTTGTTTTCCTCCTTCTTTCAAAAGAATAGCTCCCCAAAAAAGTATCTAAGCTCTGTTGTAAAATTAGAATCCTTCTCCTGGGGCTACAATTTTGGTAGGAGACTACATTCTTCTTTAAGATTTTTGACAGCGCAGTGGCTTGACTAGACCAAAAAATTTTAAGATACTTTTGAATAGGATAGTCTTTTCAGATAGCCAGAAAGTATTTATGGCCCTATAGTTTTAAACACCCAAAATATCTAACATCATTTGGTATACTTTGAGTTATCGGGAAGCTCAGCAAAGCTTTTAGCACTGTGGTTGCATCGTATTATGCCCATGCGATTACATGAATTCCAAGGAAATCAATATCATTTTGGAATAACACCATTTTCTTTTCTAAGAGGACAATACCATGAGCTTGAACTTCTTGAAAGAATATTTCTAGATGAGCCAAATGTGTCTGTAAATCTGGACTATGGATTAAAATATCATGAATGTAAGTTATGATAAAATCATACTTACCAAATATAAAATCCATTCTCTTCTAGAAGAAAGAAGGAGCATTCTTTAATCCAAATGGAACAACTCTCCATTGGTAAAATCCTGCAAGGCATGTGAATGTTGTCTTATGTCTGTCTGCTTCTTCAATC